>HG814344.1:0-46193 GCA_000576735.1 Penicillium fuscoglaucum FM041
GGAACGGCCGGGATGCCGGAACGGCCAGGAACCACGTTAGTTATAAAATTTGCTTATCTAAGCAGAGTAAGGACCGTCTTTTCGCCTAAATTGTAAGTAAAATCCATCACTTCTACCAGCACTGCCTATTACCTTTCTGCGTCTAAGACCACTTGCTGGCCTATGATCATAGATTCGGCATGTTCCATCCGCACAGCTACTGATTTATCAAAGCATATAGCAGTCCAAAACCAAACCTATCAAATGGTAGATGGCCCCAACAGCAGCGCTAATCATCCCACAACTGCTACCTCCGGTGGTGCCAGTGCTAAACCCACACCTGCGAATAATACCGGTGGAGGATCCGGCTGGGGAGATCCCGGTTTTGTCAAGGGCGGAATGACCGAGACAGCAGATACGGAATCAGGGCATGTTACTGTATGTGGCTGTGTTTACCATTACTTCCAAAGAGTCGTACGATCGTGAAGCTGATGGGTGAATTGAATGCCAGCCTCAGAACCCTACGAGCACAACCGGCAACTTCCTTGGACTGGGAGACCAGAAGGGACGCGCCGAGCACAAGTACTTGGAACGTGTGAATTTGGCAGCCAATGATGCCGAACCTACGACTACAAGTGGCGGGGAGCCAACTTTGCAACTGAAGATCATAGTTTTATGGAGCGAAAGCCTGGGGGTCCGGACACCTTACCCGGGTGGTAGGCAGCAAAGAATATACTTAACAAGTGAGTCTTTCTGCTACTCGCTTTCTCTTTCGACCAAGCGAAGACTATAAAAGTATAGTAAACTGTTAAGTAACTTGTTAGTGGAGGTACCATTGATTACCGTTGGCCTAGTCTATTTACATAAAATCTCACACCTATACTTTACGAATGGCATGTATATTTAGGAGCTTAGCTTGACACCCCGTGTACAAAAACCTTTAGATAGGTAATATGAAGTGATAAACTATGTTCCCCATTAGTTGGTAAAGCTCTTATTTTCTCCACGCTAGAACTCTTCCATAGCGTACATCTATAGACAGCCCTCTATTGGTAGTGATATGAAAATAAACACAACCATTTTTCGACGTATTTCTCCATAGTTGTGAATAAATCACGGCCTTGTTTTTTGCAGGGTCAGACATTGTGGGAAGAGCGATTACTTACATCACAAGCCAAAAACTTTCAGAATAATCAACAAGACCATCTGGATTAACAAGTCAATTTATACCTCTGAGTAACAACACTTTAGATTTAACAAAATGAGTGGTCGAATTGCAGGCAAACAACCAGCAGCGTTAAGGATTGGAAAATTGAAAAGTGAAGAGCCCGTTAAACACTGATCATCTTTAGAAACCGTTCCCCTAAGACATCCGCAGCCAATGGACTCCCCCCAGTGACAATTTCCCGATGCAGTGTCGTACCACCAATTTTCTCCGGTGCCCCTCAACCATTACAGCGCCTGCATCCCTCAACGCCGATTCCACCTTCTCGACCTCCCCACCCCATAGTAACTCCACAAACCTTTCTTCAGCATCACTCCACGACGTGATCTTGTAGCCATCATAGACAAAAGACCCATCGCCCGCTTTTTTCGTGCTCAGCAGTGCGTACGGTCCATGACAGATCGCAGCGGTGGGTTTGTTTTCCTGATGGAAGTAGCGCAGGATTCGTCCTAGTTCTGCATTCGCACCCAAATCCTGTAGAGGCGCGTGTCCTCCAGGAATGAACACACCAGCAAAGGTGGCCAGCTCATCATCGTTGATGGTGCTGAAGGGTCGCGGGCGGCTGAAACCGTTCTCGCGTCTTATACGCTCGATAAGGTCCTGCTCGCGTTGACGCTCGTAAAGGTTACCTGCATACGCAAGCAGTGATTCGCTATTTGGATCCGGAGTTGGTTCTTGGCCTTTGGGTGAGGCGAAGGTCACCTCATGGCCTGCATCGAGTAGTTTCTGTAAAGGCTTTGCAAGCCCCCGGAGAAAGAACCCCGAGGGCTGCTCGACTATCCTGCCCACGTCGGGTCCGCTGGTCCTTTTGAGGGGGAAAGTGTGTGCATTGCTGAGGATGATGAGGATTTTTTTGGAGGGCATTCTCAATGAATTCGGTAAGAAAAAAAAAGGTTCGGTGAGCTTTACCTTAATTTGGATCAATAGGGAATTTCCATAGGCACCTCATACTAACCCTTCATATATGTCTTTGAATGATAACAAACAGGTATTCCGAATGTGCAAGTAACTGAAAACTGAATAATGACACCTGAACGACGTATCGAAGCCGGTGACGGTTATACTTGCGATAGGCGGACATGAAGCAAGGCTACCATAATTTTAAAGCTACGTGATTCCTCATTAGCATAGTAATTTTTTTTTTAAAGGGGATAGACTTAATAATCTATGAATTTGCACCCAAAAGCGCAACTAAAAAGCGGAGATTGAAATGACATAGATTAGATTTCCCACTTTTTCTCTCAATCTTTTAGCTTTCCCGTTCGTTTGTAGCTCATTTCGGCTCGAGATCGCGGAGTAGGCAACCTTGTGATGCTGTAGATAATGTCCCCAGTAAGCCATGCCATACAAAAGTGCATATTACAGTTAGACATCATGTCCGCGCAGATTGTCATTCTTCCATTGTGGTCGACTTCCGTCGCAGATACAACGGCAGGGTAGGGGTGTTGACTGGAGAGCTGGAGTTCGATCGCAAATGTCCACAGTATAATGGTCGGTGCAAGTTCGGCGAGGGGATTTGTTGTTTTGAGACTGGTGTTTCGTGAAGTCTTGAACTGTCCTCAGGTGGTACCTGACTTATCCGAGAGTCAGTGTCTTAGTTTAACGTAGGCTTTTGCGAAGCCAATGTCGGCTGCATATCCGTACTTGTCAGCTATATGTCCAGAAAAGCAACAACTTATCTCTAGATGCCGTAGAAGACACGGAGAATTCGGGATAGAGGCATGTACGTATCGTACGTTTGCTGGGCGGTAGTTGTTTCTTTCCATTGCAAGTTGCTTCGCAGGCTTAATGTGAAATTAAATTAAAGCAAGGGAAGGCCAGAGCATCTTTCCGCTTAGTCTCATACTGATATAAGCTGACTATTTCAATACGTTGTTAGGATTTGCGGTAAGATTCAAGGCGCATAGACTCACATTGTTGCTTTATGTCTCATGCTGGGAATAGAGATGTCAATCATGCACGTCAACGTCGAGCCGCATCTCTTGAATTTCCTAGCCCGCAATTAATCTAGCCCGCAATTGAAGTCGTAACAGGTGGGGACCGTGGTGAAAATCTGCGTATGCGGTGAGCATCGTTGAAGGAGTCACCTTCGATGCTCAGATCATGGAATTGCAACATAAATAAATGCTGCAGCCGGCCATAGCAAACTACTGCTTTAGTTGCAATTAGTCGGCAGATGGCGCCTGCTCTAAGCCGTGCCAAGCGAGAGAAACTCCGCAAGCGCCGCAACAATCTACTACGGCGCCACAATGAATTTTGGCTCCTGTATGGAATGAAAAGCTGGCTCATCATGGAACTGCCTGATGGTTAGGTTCTCACATATCACTGTCATTCAGATACCCCTCCATCCTCCAGGAAAGGTATGGTAAGATTATATTGACATGAAGAATTAGTGATTTGCTGCTGATTGGTGAAAGCAAACACGCCTCAAGCCTACTGTGGTTCGAAAGCCTCGCGATTATAGCGCCATAGCCTCTGCTCAGCCAGTTGACAGAGACCTCCCCTTTCTCCTTGCTCCGGCTCGTCAATACAACAGATGGGAAGCTCTGGCGCAGCTTTTGGAGAATAGTCGTCGCATGTTTTCGTGATAGTACGAACCCTTTTGCGCCTACATAATTCACTTTGGTTCACAGCGGGATTCAAGAAATAGCAGATCCCAGCATAGTCACTAAAGCAAAATACCAGGCCTGTATGGCATTCGCTATCTTTCGATTGTTAGCGAGAATTGCTGTGTTTTCTGTGTACCCCATATATCGTAGTACAACATGTCAGGATGAGGAATTGATGTACTGACTAGTACTGAACATGTCCAATAGAATCAGGTGATTGATTGTAGGTCTTAAGATCGGTTGAACGATCTCAGGGGTCTATACAAATAAGCTTCGGCGTGTTACAACACCGTACTTCCGAATGTGCCCGGAATACCGTACAAATACTAGGGGGAATTGGGTGAACGATGAATAAGCCTGTCCCAAAGGGTCCTAGTGGTATTTGACCACTCCCTCAGTTCGTCATAACATAAAAAAGACAGTAATCTGTCGGATCCGAGGGATGCAGGCACTAGTACTAGGCCATGCACCAACAAGAAACAGACCAAGAATTGAGTGGCTAAACATAAGTTTAGTACCCAGAAAGGCATCTTGGGGGGTCTGTTGAGATCCATGAGTCTATGAGGACTCACCGCCTGATAAATCAGGTGTGAATCCCATGATCAGCACTGGAACAGCATGAAGCTCAGTTTCCATGGGACTCTTCATCAGGAAGGGCCAATTCATCTCGCTTATGAGTGAGCACACAACACTATGTCTGTAAGTACTAGGTGAGCTACATAGTATAGATGGACAGACTTGAACAATCTTTTTCTCAGGGTGTATGTTACATAGATATATATCATATTTTTAACACTTTGTGGTCCGTTTTGCTTCAAATTACATTCATTCATAGATCGCAATGATATGCGCGTAAGATAACGATACAGCATCAAAATATCAGTAGTTGCATAATTTACGCAATGTAGAGTAAGTGAATAGTCTAATCGGGCTAGCGGAGATTCGACTAGAACGCGACTATTTTACATATAGTACCCTTGTTCTTTGAAAATAATCTCCTAGTAATGCGTAGGCACATCTTCCTGTCGCTTCTGGTCGGTAAATTTAGGAGGATAAAGGCTGATATCAGGAGGATAAAGACTGATTTTTTCCATGGCGTTGTTCACCTTCCGTACGCTTTCTTCGGAATCAAGCCAAACAGCACCAAGAGTTGCCTTCAGCGTGGTAGCGAGTGCATGATCTGTCACACTCCTCTTCAGGTCTAGCCTTTGTTTGATGAACTTCGATAAACCCAAAGCCCTGGCTCTGGAGGTCAACTGCTTATTACAGGCGTAATTCTGAAGTAGATTCGTCCCTTGCTCTGTATGATATCAGTACAATGTCTGCGGTAGCAGCAGTAGACCTACCAGTGGTGCTTCCCTCCATATACCAACGATGAAGCAGCATGATTGCTAAAACCTTGTCTCCTATCAAGGCCAACCGCTCGTTTCCCTCAGTTCGTGGTCCGGCCTCCACCAAGGCCTCCTCCATCAAACCCCGATCATGGAAATGATAGCCAATCAAGGATTCAAGTTCCGGTTCCATACCGCATCAATAATGTACTTAAGTACCAGTCAAGGCATTCAAGATTGTCTGGGTTAAGAACCGTGTTGGCTTTCGGAAGCGAGCGTGAGCTACATAATACACCTTTCGCTGTGATATGGGCTAAAAAATTTATTACGTCAGTATGACTGTGGTAATCTGCAATGGCTCATTTAGACACTGAAGCCGGCCAGTAAAATGTGAGTTATACCCATCTCGAACTCTAATGCCAGGATCCACTATTATATCAATAACAGCCCCCCAATAGCAATATTCTTGTCTCGTAATGACGACATGGTCCATACAGCAAAATAACGTCGTGGACATTTGTTTCGGGAATCTTTAGTATCCCTGTTCAGATGCAGTTCCCATTTCAGGTTTGAAAATCACTGAAAACACAGGACTAACCTCTCAGGATACAGTGAGGTCCAAGTCCCAAAATACCTCCATCTCAGGTTTGAAAATCACTGAAAACACAGTACTAACCTCTCAGGATGCAGTGAGGTCCAAAAGTCCCAAAATACCTCCTTCCCACATCCTCTCTGCAACCAACTGTGCTCATAATATCCTATTAGCCATTGTCTAAAACCGAGAATCGTCTCCTCAATATGTATGGGAAGCTGCTGCGTGTAGACTTACTAGCTCAAATGCCCAGGGTACTTAGGATACAGTCTATTACGATGCGCGCTAAATAACCGGGAGGAACGAATGTGCTTTGACTCTAGCGATTTCGCTCTTACTGGCGCTAATTGTGAGACTGACAACACCGCTATTCAAACATGGAGGGACACGACGATCATATCTCTCACGAAGCTTGGAATCAAATTGCCGCATTGAAGTTAAGAACGAACTTCTATGACATTCAGCAGGACAGCACAATCCGGACACCTTACCGGGTGGAAGGCAGCAAAGAATACATTTAAACACGGGAGACTTTGTGCATTCTATTTTCACCAAGCGAAGACTGGAAAAGTAAGGTAAACTGTTAGTGACTTTATTGTGAACCCTGTGAATCTAATACCATTGTTATCGTTGGTTTTTTACATGGAAACTCACACCCATACTATACGAATGGCATGGATATTTAGGAGCTTAGCGTGACACCCCGTGTACAAAAAGGGCTAGATTGGCAATATGAAGTGATATATTTTCCCCACTAGTTGGTTGGCAAAGTCTTAGTTTTCTCCGCGCCATGTTTCTTCCGTGGCATACATCTAAGAGAGCCCTTCATTGGCAGTGATAATGAAATCAAACCCACCCATTTTTCGAGTAATTTCCCCATAATTGTAAATAAATGGATCACTGCCTTGTTCTTAGGTGGAATATATAATATATAACCAGGGAACGAGTGAGTTTGTACATCATAAGCCGGAGCTCGAGCTTGGTATTGACGTCACTCTGTATTGGTCGATAATGAACAAGTATTTAAAATGACGGGACTTTTGCCTCGCCTTCTCCTTGAACGCGGACTTGAACTAACTAGCAACTTCTTCTGCAAACGTACAGCTCACCTGCCATGAAGCAAAACAGGAACATCAGCGCGCCTCAGTGTCTTTCGGATTTCCAGGCTAGAAAAGACGCCAGATGCCATATGAGGACAACGAGGATCACCCATTGGACGCCAGGAACCCAAACCACGAGGATGCTCTTCCCGTGGCGGTGTGACAGTGGTATAAGCTCATTGGAATTCGGTCTTGTATTATTGGCGACCTAATACTCTTCCCTTCGTTGAGGCTTGGAGAAATCGAGGGCAGCGACAACCAATTATTGACAGGAGTGTTGATCAGGAGGTGATGTCGACGAGGAGTCGGGCTTGTGGGGGCAAATCGAAATGAACGGTGATTCACCGGATGATGAATAGATACGACGGGGTCGCTGGCGGGGATTTGCGGACATCAAAACTTGGACATCACTTCGCAATATTCCGAGCGCTGATAGAGCTGTCAACAGGAACGTGACTGAATTTATGATAGTGGAAATGGAGAGTCTACAACTTACGTACGAATTCCCAAGGCTATGTGATCCCTGGACAGCTCGCATCTTTCCAGGGTCGGCTTTTCAAGTCTTCCCGACCACCAAGGTTGATGGATATTTACGCACGGCAGGTCGCCAACCATCGCATTTCTTTTACATCAAGCCACTAAGAATACCGCTCCAATATCGGCCAAGATCGGCCGGCTAGTCAGATCAAGCGATGAACATGCTTTGATTCCAATCAGGAAATTCAAGATCTAAATCACCCCGGCAAATCTGCAGTAAATTCCATTCCCCTATCCTCGCACATCTCTAATGTTTTGGACTCCACCTCCCTATTCTTCGAGAATCATCAAATTCAGCGATTGTTTTTATTCGTAATCCCCACTGGTTCGTTCTTCACAGCCCTCCTCTAGGAGGCAGTTGGAACCGCCACTCTGACTGTTTTGTAGCTCGGTGTGCGTAGTGTGCTAGTGGTCACATAAGCCACGTACGGCAAGATGCATGAGAGACATAATGACCACTAGAACTCCGAACGCGGCTTGGCCAACGGCCCCATAATACATAATCTTGTAGTATGGAAAGTGACCCTCACTGTCAAAAACTCGAAGCATGTCTGAAAGTCGTGGACGTGGCTGGCAACATAGCCCCCTAAGGAGAGAACGATCAAGCTCACGACAATTTGAATGCAGCTGTAGTAAAATCGAGCGGTGCAGTTCTCTTGTAGCTATTTTGGGTAGATCGCAAGGACAAACCCGAAGATGGAAAACAGGGCTGAGACCAGGGCCACAATTACCATACTCTCGACGACGTTGTCCATGAGGTTTTGATATGTGATGTCCAGAATAGAGTCGCTCGAGGTGACGAGGTCAGATTTTGCGCCCGTCTCGCAAAACGACCGAAAAGCGTGCAGTGGCCGAACTGAGACTGGCAAGGGCCAGCCAGGTGGTGGCCAGGAGTTAAGATGACGAGACGCGTTCGAATCACGGCCCCGGCAGTATTCAGAGGCATTCTTGTCCGCAAAAACATATTTATCGGGTGCAAGAATGTGAGGCAAATCTCGTTCAAGGGAACAGTTGAACAAGATAAAGAACAGCAGCAAAGATGAAGCAGGTCAATATCTCCGGGTGCCGTGAACTTTATATGTGCTATGTGTTCTTCACCGAATGGCCGCCTTTCCAATTAACGACTCAGCTGACATTTAGCCGCAAAAAGTGCCTTTCTCATTACCCGCTACCTTAGTGGCAATTCACATAGGGATTTCCCCAGTAAGAATGTTTCAGGTTGAAGCACTATTCCTATCTTCAAGGTCGACGGCCCCGAAAAACGTGTCCCGAACTCTTGAGTAAAGCGGCTTCTCACAGCAGCAGCTAGACATTTCCCCAACATAGCAGCGCTTATTGCATCCGGATGCAATCTTCAACACCATGACTGTTTCAGAGGAGAGGCTCAATGCCAGCAGCCACGAGACTTCTTAGGTATGGATGGCAGGGTGATGGCATACAAAGCTGGCGAGGGAACGCTGCGGGTGTTTTTCAATTACCAATATTCATCCGAATGATTTTTTCTGCCCTTGATCACCAGTACAGGGTCGGTCAACTATACTGCCTTAATACTCATTTGTTGTTTGTGAGATAGGACTCAGCTCTCACAGGGGTCCTGGCTCCTGGTCCCTAGCTCCTGTTGCAGGATGACGGCAAAAGGCGCGCCGTGCAAAAGCTCGATCAAAGTTAAGGACACCAAGATAGGCCATCAAGATTTAACGGCCTCGCGCTCCATCCTCTGAGCTATTTACTCAACAAAGGTGACCATAACCAAGATTTTCTTGTGCCATAGTCCCATCGGATACCGAAGTCCTGACGAGTTCGTCACCCTTGCTCTTCTAGCTCGCGTCCCACGACTAGAAAGTCCCCTTCGGGTTCTAGAAGATAATCGGTGTGTGTGACAAAGTAGTAGCCAACAATGAGGGATTCAGTGCTGCCATACAAGTCCACGATATGTGGTCTTCCGGCAACGACATTGATGGGAATAACGAGTGTTTCTTCATTCACGGAGAAAAACCTCATGTCGCGGCTCCGGAACATCACAAATTTCCTTCCCTAGTCGGATTAACAAATGCCTTGTTGTCTTGTTCTCATCTCTTACTTCTAGGTTCAGTTCCTTTAAGTAAGGAATGACAAACTGCCGTAGTGCTGCAGTCCGATAGGTCCGGTCTCCTGGGTTATCGACGACGTAATCCCCCCCCTCGGTAGCATGCTCACGGGCCCACCGGGCTAGCTTGCATCTGTAACATTCGGCTTTTTGAGTGCTTACAACCTGTCTTAGTATTGGGACTTCATCCCTTGCACGAGAGAAGCCCATCTGTGAATGTCAGGGTTTGATTAGCAAGTTTTGTAGACCACTTTTGATCTGAGAAGACGAACTGTACCATGCTGGAATTTTGTAGGAAATTTTCTTTTCTGAAAAAGCAAATGAAAATTGGCAGCTCTTTTTTTGATTCGCTGGTCGGACACGTCGAGAATAAACGCGGGTAAGGCGAGGGGAGCTGATGTCGGACCTTCACTAGTCTGTAAAGTCTCTTGTCGGATAAAAGAAGTGGATTCTTACTAACGTGATCCACGGTCGCGCGAGCGACCCCATCAAAAATCCACTTCAATCATAATACATCTTTTTTAATCACAACAACAATGCCTCCCCAACGTTCTGATAAAAAGAAAAAGTTGTCAGAGCAGGAGGGTCGCCTTTCATTAGCTATAAGAGCTATTAAAGATGGTAAATATCCTTCTGCTGCAGCTGCTGCACGATCTTTTGAGATACCTGTCTCAACTTTGAAGGCCCGGATCAATGGGCGCGAATCTGCTACTGAAAAGAGGCCATCTGGTCATATTTTCACTCAACTTGAAGAGCAATCGATAGAGAATTGGCTACTTGATATGGCTTCAAGAGGTGCAGCTCTTACTTTGCCTATGTTGCGAGATATGGCCAATCTTCTACGTAGTGCACGGGAAAAAACACCCTCTACCACTGGTATTAATTGGCCTTCTCAATTTGTCAAACCACACCCAAATCTCTCTACTCGACTTTCGCGCAAATACGAATATCAAAGAGCTCTTTCAGAAGACCCTCGAATTATTAAACCGTGATTTGATTTGCTTCAAAGGACGATTGAAAAGTGGAGTATCGCTTCAGACGATATCTTCAACTTTGATGAGTCTGGTTTTGCTATGGGTGTTGGCGCAACACAAAAAATCATCACTTCAGCGGAATACCATGGAAAAAGAGCTTTTCTACAAGCCGGAAATCGTGAGTGGGTGACTTCGATTGAGTGTATTAGAGCTTCTGGAAGTGTTCTCCCTCCGCTCTTCATCTTCAAAGGAAAACAGTTTCCAGAGCATTTACGACCCTATCTCCTTTCAAATCAAAAAGGAGCTCGTCTGACCATGAGCTCAAATGGTTGGACTACCAATACAATTGGTTTATGGTGGTTAAAACATCATTTTATCCCAAGTATTGGGACAAGAGTGGGAATATATTGCTTACTGGTCCTTGATGGTCATGGGAGTCATTTGCTACTTGCCGATCGGAACACACCTCGAAATCCAGGGAGTTGAGTTTGACATTTCGCCGCCATACTGCAAGGGACAGAATGGACTGACAGAACGCACGAATCGTACTATCCGGGAGCGGATTAACACGCTCCTGTCGGATGCGAAACTTCCTCCTTCCTGGTGGACCGAGATTGTGGACACGGTGGTCTACCTGAAGCTGCGCGCTCCAGCATCGATTTTACAGAAGAAGACACCGTTCGAAATATTATATGGGAAGCCGCCCTCGCTGTTGCATCTGCGATGGATTGGCTCCCGCGCATGGATGTTGATCCCGAAAGAGCATCGAGCAAAACTTGGACCCAGATCATCCGAGTGCCGGTTGCTAGGTTATTGTGAACCGAACCAGTACAAGCTGTATGAAATTCATTCGGGGAAGACAGTCTTTTCCCGTGATGTCGAGTTCGATGAGAGGACCCCAGTGGCACCACTCATCGAGGGGGAAAGGGGCAACGACCTCCCGGACAACGCTCCTCCATCAGCTGTCTTTCCGTCAGTGCCCTCCACAGCCAACGGGCTGCCAACACCACTTGTATCACCTTTGCCCTCCTCGAACGAGCGAGAGAAAACGCCGTCTCAGCATCCGGAGGAAACACTGCGACCCGTCAGTCCAATCGATCAAGAAGCAGTATCCACACAGGACCTCGGCTATTCCATCTATGGCCGTAGAAGAAGACCTTCACGGCGCCTACTGGAATCGCTTGGCAAGGTGTACGCAGCAGGTGCGTTGAGTATTGCATCTGGGAAGAACGTCGACCCGTCGTCATTCCACGAGGCCGTGTCAGGCTCAAATCAGCTGGAACTGTGGGCAGCCATCCAGAAAGAATATGCGTCGCTTCTCGAGCACGGAACATGGGAAAAGGTTCTGCGAGCAGACGTCCCAGCCGGAGATCATGTGATTGGCTGCAAATGGGTCTTCAAGACCAAAGCCAACGGGACTCGCAAATCGCGACTAGTCATCAAAGGCTACCGGCAGGAACAAGGCATCGACTATCACGAAACATTTGCTGCTGTGTCGCGAATGGACTTCGTCCGCTCCATTGTAGCCAGCGCCGTGTTGCGCGGATGGATACTCCGCCAATTCGATGCGATCACCGCATTTCTCCATGGAGACGTCGATTCGTCTATCTATATGGAGTTGCCCGAAGGCTTTGAAAAGCCAGGGTACGTATGCCGGCTGCGCCGTTCACTGTATGGGCTGAAGCAGGCCCCGCGGATTTGGTACCAATGCGTCCACCGCATCCTGGCTTCTCATGGCTTCACCATGGCCCAATCGGACAACTGTGTGTTCTACAAACCGGATTGCGTCGTTTGTGTTTATGTCGATGACTTTCTTGTTGCTGCAGCAAACACGCACGAAATCGAGCAAGTGCAACGAGCCTTGCAAACAGAGTTCCGACTGAATGATCTGGGCATCCCTCGTTCGTTCCTCGGGATCTAGTTCGACTACCACGTCGATGGGTCCGTGTCCATTCACCAACACCAGTACATCCAGAAGGTGCTCTCCGACTTTGGCATGGAGAGTTGTCAACTGAAGTCTACGCCGATGAATCCCAAGCAAATCCTGAATCGTCGTCCAGACGAGGTATCTCTGGACGAGGAAGCAAAAGCTCGTTATGTCACTGCCATTGGTTCGTTGATGTATCTGATGGTTAGCACGCGGCCGGATATTGCGTTTGCGCTGGGCATGTTGAGTCGCTTCACGGCTCAGCCGCAATCGCACCACCAAGTCGCTTTGCAGCGATTGCTTCGCTACATCAAAGCCACGCAAAGCCACGCAATCCCATCGTATTACCTACCGCAGTGGGCAGCTGATCGGGTATACGGACGCCGACTTTGCTGGCTCTGTCGTCACTAACGGTGCATACTCGACGTCTGGCTATGTATTCCAGCTCGCAGGTGCGCCAGTTTCCTAGTCGTCCAAGAGACATGGGGAAGTAGCCACGTCTACGACACGCGGAATACATTGGACAGTATAATGCCATTCTGCATCTGCAGTGGCTCCGCACCTTTCTGGCTGAAACACAACTGTATCGGTCTCCGGTCACCAACATCATGGCTGACAACCAGTCCGCCATTGCTCTTTCTCGCAACCCTGAATTCCACAAACGGACGAAGCATTTGAATGTGAAATTCCACTATCAGCGAGCCGTGCTGAATGTAGGCGAAATTGAGCTTCAATATATTCCAACAGAGAAACAGGCCGCAGACGGTCTCACCAAGCCATTGAGACCTACGGCCTTTGCCAAATTCTGTAGTCTCTTAGGAGTCGACGCCTCAGAGACTCAAGGCAACATGCATGACAGCGCGGGCGCTCTTTCCACTTTGTTTTCCCACGAAATTTTTTTAAGTGGTTTTACTGAGGCCTGACTGCTCTGCGCAATTTCAGTATCGCCCTGCCAGCAAAGCGATCCTGAGGGGGAATAGATCTACGCGACTACCCCACTGGATACCTGCCCTTAGGTGCGGAAATTGACGAGCAGCTGCCATTGATGGTAAGCTTTACCCTACACCAAGAGGAGCCGATTCCTGAGCCACAGTATATTTGACCACCTTTACGATAAGGCCGTGGCTGATCCACCAACTACCTTCTTCGCACGGCATGGAAGGGACGAGATGGCTCGATCATACGTAGACCAAATCTGCTCATACTAGTATGCTTTCTCCCTGGAGCTTATAACCTTTCTCGGCACTGACCGGATCTTTCCCTTTTGCACAGCCCCCGCCGACCTGGACGCAATCAATTATACCCACGCCTATATCTCATTCTCTTTCTGGAAAGGGACGCCTTATTTGTGTGTCTATCTGTAGTCGTTTGAGACGGGGAAATGTTCTTCTTGTAAGTATATTATAGGCTTTGCCAAACGGTACCAAATATATTTTCAAATGCCAGAGTTTTAAAACTCTCTATTTAGGTAAATCCGTAACCGAAATAGGTAGCGCCGCGGCACTGAACTATTCAATATTTTTTTAGTGCCGTGACGGCACCGGGAAATGGCGCCAAAAAAAAATCATTTTGGGCCGGTCATAATAGTCTCGCCGCAAAAAGGGCGTCGACTTCCGAGGCATCACACAGGGAATGGTGATCGATTCCTCGAGGATCCACTCGATAGGGAATCGTAGCTGGTGCAGAAACGGAAATTAGAGGAAGATTGAATCGCTCTACAATTTCCGCGACAGTGAAGATTTTTTTGAATCTGGGAAGACAGCATGGAGAGTCGGATAGGAAGCAACGTTACCGTCATATCCCTCCACCAGACAAAAGCCACTTACATCACAGGCCATTCATGACAATAGCTAGATGAAAATGTTTTCTAGCTCGTGCGATTAAAAAAGTGTCAAGCACCATGTAGTAGGTTATTAACATGTTCAAAATTGCTAGTGATTTTCATAGTACATCATGATGCAGCTACAGATCTGGTAGCTGGAAGATCTCTATGAAGATGGAGGGAGAGAGAAGGATAAAATCTTGATTCCTAGATCTGTGGAAAAAGCAGGGTATTTATACCCCGACAAACTGGTAAACCAAGCTGTCAGACAAAGACAGACAACAAATTGACAAGACAGACATCGAGAGAAAGCGCTCAGTCTGTAAGCAGCTACCAGCTTCTGGGATGATCCAACCCATCAGTTTGTGAAAGCAGCCGAACCCCCAAATGGTCCTGAAATGGCATTGTTTCTGACCCGCACGATGCAAACATTTTTAGTGTTACCAACAACGCCGCTGCACTTCATCCCTGAGGGCAGTTGAACCTTGACCTCATAATCCATGGTGCTGGAGGTTGAAAATCCCGCGACCCCTGGAATGTTTTGGATAACTTTGGCTGGTTTGTACGCTTTAGAGTCGGTACCTCCACTCGTTGCGTCGATGTCCGCCGACAAAGGACCTGCACCGTCTTGGTTTACCTTTATGTCGAAATAGTAAGTATGGGGTGAGTAAAGTAGAGCCGTGGCCTGTGACGAACCTGATGATAAGTCATCGTGATGACTCCCGCGTCAGAAACGGAGGGCAATCCACTGACAGAACCTTTGCCAGCATAACCCTCGATCCCTTTCTCTACAGTGCCACTGGGCGTAACTGCGCCAGATTTGGTCCGTGGTAGAGTACCCGCCACGTCATCAACAGCTGATTGCGCACCTGTTTGATTTCATGAGCGTCAAATTTTGGTGAGTTAAGGATGGAGGATTTACCCTTGATAGCACCACCAAAAGGCGTTTTGTCTGCAAGATCCTGAGCGCCTAGAAAATAGCTTAATTTTTTTTTGTGCAGAATAAAGAAAATTTAACGCTCATACTAACCATTGAGAATAGCTCCACCGGCATTAGTGACGACACTAGCCGCGTCGTTGATCAGTTGGCGGGCTATAAAAGACATTAGTTCCCGGAGTAGGATCTAAGATTGCAAGAATATTGAAGACCTTGATAAAAATGGCGGGTGTGAACCCGCGTGTCGGTATTAGGTGTCATGAAATTCACGATTACTCTCTTGGAGTCTACAGGACCAGAAATCAGAGTGCGGCCCAAAGCCGAAGCCTTGATACTTCCTATTTCCTGATCTCGTATCACTGCGGTATCTTTCTGCCCACCGCACACAGCAGAGGGGCAGTCGCGTGGCGTTCCATCAACAACTAGAGTCAATCATTAACCAATGTTGAAAGTTTGTAAGGCTCAAGGATAACCCGTTACCTGTTAGTCCCGGCATCTCAACACCGTTCGCACCCATGATACGGGTGATTAGGCCATGTGCAGCAGCTTGAGTGGCCAGCAATAGAAGAGATGAGAATTTAGTGAGAAGCATGGCGAATGACAAGAAATGAGAGTCAGGAAGCAGGATCAAAAACTTTAGGGATATAGGAAAAACAAACAGATTCAAAATTCCAAGTCAGCTATTTATATTAATTATAGAGCTCCTCTATAGATGTGACCCTTATTCTGAGTTCTCTGCGTGAAACAGTAGCTGCGTCAAAACAATCAGAGCTTCAACCTGAAACTGGATGTCTTAGTACTAAGAGCTGCACGCATGTAACGTGCAAAAATAGTAGGCCCGCCCTTAGTGGAGATAACTATTTTGATAGGTTTCCAACCATCTCTAGTTTCTGGAAGAAGATGGTCGGATCTAAGAATAATATTGAGTTTGCATGGTTTTGTTAGAGAGTGAGACTAGTAATTGTGACTAAGCACTCACCGACAGTCGGTCCCCTCCTGTCAGTGAGCCAATGCCTGTTTACAAACCAATGCCTATTTACAAAAAATTCGACCATTCAATTTCAAAACTAATTACCTCCCAACATATCATCTGGATCTACCCATTTAAATAGCTCACTATTTTCATCAATATAATCTCTCTCTCCTGATGCCTCTTCTTTTTCTTTAAGCGCTTGTTGAGCCCGATACCAATAGTCTCGAATTCTTGCGTTTCCGATCTCACGACGGATCTCGACTCTGTTTTCGTTTGCAGCACGTCGATGAACTCTGATATTGCCTGCAATTGATGATAATGGGGATTTTGAAGCCCCTTTTACAATGCGCCGTTGTTTTTTTTACCGGATTTTTGTGTTTTTGCATCCTTTTGATCGTTTGTTTTGCAAGGTTCAGATCTTGGAGCGCCTGTTTACCTCCACGAATAGCACGTTTCACATACTTTTGAATCTTTGAAAGGTCCGGTTGATCATTTTGGATATTGTTTCGACTTTATCCTCGATTTTTGACCATCTATGAGGTGTGTTTGGTGGTGAATTCGTCTGTGAACTTGGGATTTCCGCGTCTGGGAAGGGTGTATGACCATAAATTTCGAGTATTGGTTCATCTTCCCAACCAGGATCAATTTGATCGGGAACAATTTTTGGATCCCAAGGCCAGATGCCAGTATCCGCAAATGCCGATTTGATAGTTTGCGATTTGAATGTGTCTTTGCGGACTGTTTTGATCATTTGAAAAAAATGTCGTTTATCATTGATATCGCCACCCCAACGTAAGATTTCATTATTTTTCCGCCGAAAACGCTGCTTAAGAACTGCGAATGGTTTACCGTCAAGAGGCTGACATCGATGTGTCATTTTTGGAATAAACCAATGAGGAATAATATTGAAACTTTGGCAGATATGCTCAAATTCCGGGGTTCCATGAGATCCATGATTATCCATAATCAGAACTCTAGGTCTGCCTCTGGTAACTCGCTTTTTCGTAACGAAATGGAAGTCCAATAACCATTGAATCGCAGTTGTATCGTCTGTCCAGCCTTTAGAAGTTGGCTTAATAACCCGGTAATTGGCTATGTTATCATCATCTTCGAACCAGTCTTCCATATGCTCAGAACCACGAAGCAAGAACCAAGGATGCATAACCCAGCCATCGGCCGAAATACATTCAATGCCGGTAATATTCTGACCGATTCCACCAGTTCCGATAGTCTCATTTTGACGGGTAGATACGACATTTTCCTTTGTTCCAATGCCTAGCTGAAAACCAGTTTCATCCCAGTTATATAGTTCATTGGCCTGAATTTTGTTTTTCTTGAGAAATTCACCAAGAACCTGATACCAATGAATTAATTGACCATGAGATTCAGCCTCGATTCTTGCTTTTTCCATAGGCTTTTGGGTTCGGAGCGTAATATAAGGTGGTAAACGCTGGATAACTTGATATCCGTACATTTTGCTAACTCGCCGGTCGGAACCGCAATATTGTAAAATACGATTTGCAGCATCCTCAATGTCAAGAGCATTAGGTGGTGTATAGACCGAATTAAGGTGCTCAATCCAATGAATCAATAACTTCTCTTGCGAGTCATTCAATGCTTTGTTGGTGGCTTGACGCCCTTTTCCATTTGACCGACCGTCATTCCGGCACCGAAGCTTCGACTTTGACACACCAAAATGGGAGGCTGCAGATCTAATACTCTTAAATTGACCTGATTTATAGGCATAAAGGGCATTTGAGAGCAAAGTCTCTTCTTTTTCGGCAGAAATCGGCATTGTTTTGGTTGAGAAAATTGACTTTGAAATTGAATGGTCGAATTTTTTGTAAATAGGCATTGGTTTGTAAACAGGCATTGGCTCACTGACAGGAGGGGACCGACTGTCGGTGAGTGCTTAGTCACAATTAGTCAAGTGTGTGATCTAGTTAAGAGTTGTTGAGATCCTAAATGGGAGAGACGTTCGGCAATTGGAATATAAGGGCTGCCGATAAGCAGATCCACTTTCAAACGGGAACTCTACCAATCAGGATGGGGCGTCGAGAAAGGAACAGTGAAATAATTTCCCCGAGCTTGTTGTCACTAACACAGGTTCATTACAATCCGTCCCTATCATGCACACCCAATGGGCTGAATTGGCCTAGGTGCTGGCTTTGAGTGTAAGATTCTCATGAGCTTCCTCGTTGAGATAGCATTTGCCCCACTTGTTAACCATGACTGACTGAGATGTTTTTCGCAAGATGCAGATCCGTGGGCCAAGGATGACGAATATATTCCAGTAGCAGAAAAGTCCCATAAGCAGGGTGAGTGGGACAATTGGCTACTGGAATATAGGGGGTTACCGATAAGCAGATGGAAATAACCCTTGGGCCGCGCTCTTGGCAGCACTACAAACGGAAACAGTATCTTGTTTTTAATTATCGACCCACTCCTTTGCCATGGCGGGGGGCTTTGCCACACCATCGAAAATAATTCCCCGAGGTATCTATACGAAGAGGCAAGTTGGTTGGAAAGCAACTTGAGCTAGTATTGTATTCATCGCCGTTTTGTACGGTATGTTCTTCCAGTTAACAACACTGGCAGTCTTGTCGAACTAGCTTGGCTGTTTGGTTTCTAGGTGGTGAGCTATCACATGATAGAGTATCATATAGAAGGTGGGGTCGTGGGCCAGAATCAGCAAAAAGTAGTCCCCACCAACCAATCAAAGGGTGCATGATGCACGCCGCTTTGTCGTTGCCGCAAGATGAAACAGTTCCAACGGCGAGGGATGCAATGTCTCGAAGTACGGAGGTCCACAATCAAATGTGAATAGACCATAACCTAGCATAATGAAAATGGTTAAGGAGACTAATCGAATAGTGAGTATTATTTGACCAGGACATTTAAGGTGGCCAAACGCTTCTGCAAATGCCGGACAATTTGCTCTTATCTCGCTTGCTTACGTCGTGTACTAATGATAGGGACCGGCAAACGATAGAGCTCGGTCTCAACGAGACGTCGATTGAAAGCGATTCCTTCTGGAGCAGAGACAAGCAAGACGCAACCATACCGATTGAGGTAGGAATTATAGCAAGGACACAACGAAGAATATGATGTAGAGGAAAGAGAGACCCAGACTCTTTATTCCTCCACCACCGAAAAAAATAACTTTGTTTTTGGAACCATGGTAAGATCTGTCTTGAGACATCCTGCTCATCAATACCAACCACCAGGGTTGCCAAGCAGGTAAGAAAAGAACGCTGCAGCTCCCGTTCTTAATCTAACCGACGGGGCTTCACGGCACTCGAAACAAGAACCAGACTCTGCATGGTCTGGATGAAGGGAACGGTGCGGTACACTGTTTGGACCCGATCTTCAACGCTCTAAGACTGCTCGCGGAAGGCCTTGCCTCCCACTAGATTTTCGAGCTGCCAGAGGGTGCACTGTGTTTAATTCGCCAATATGCACATACGAAACACCCACGCCTTCAATAACCTTACAGCATGCTGTGAGACCACGACGCCATTTTGTTTCCCGTTCCATGACGAGTGTAGTTTGTACAATTGAAGCTTGGACAGTCCGCCGAGACGGGGAGACTGGGTCGTGCGCCAGATACGAGAACTCTTGCATCAGAGATATCTTTTTTGCTCTTAATCAGGATCTTGAGTTTGCCATAGAACTGACGGAACTCTGTAGAATCAAAGAGTGTTAGTGGCGACACCTATTTCCGGAAGTACTATAAGTCTTCCATACACAATCCTGACTCAAAGCATCCTTTACGAGCTGCACTTCCTCCCTCCTCTATTTTGCTTCATGCATGACATCGCTGGACAAACGATGTAGGTGCGCGCGATGGTATCGTGTCCGCTTTGTATATGTGTTGGGTGCCAGTGTCGGTGTATACAGTATCCTGAATGTAGGGGTCTGACGAACTGAGGGAGTGGTAAAATACCACAAAGACTATGAGCGTATTGTGACTGAGCATGGTATCTGCCAACAGGATATCTACAATATTGACGAAACTGGCTACCAGATTGGCGTCGGTCGCGATCGTTTTATCATTACCAGGCACCCAAAAAAGAAGCTATTCAATGGCTCAGTCACCAATTGAGAGTCTATTACAGTTTTAGAGGCTGTTTCGGCCGATGGTTTTGCCTGCTCGCCGCTTATTGTTCTAAGCGCTAAGCAGGAATTACTACGCCGGTTTGACGCTATTGAAGGCGATGGGCACCTTGCTATAACTGGTACCGGCTATATCAATAATACCTCGGCATATCAGTGGATTTAGCTCTTTCATAAGTGAACGATTTCTCGTACACTTGGTAGAAAGAGGCTGGTTTTCTGCGATCGCTTCGGTTCACATTTCACGTTGAATTATAATATCATCTTATCCTTCTTACTTTCGCATACTAGGTCATACACTACAACCTCTCGATGCCGGCGTGTTTGTGTGTATAAATCTTGGAGGATGAATTCCTACACTCGATTAGAGAAACCAGGCGAAAATCCTTTCGGCCGCATACAATTAAGCTTGAGTTCAAAAGCGTGAAGCCAAATCAATTTCCAATCGACTTGCTTCTTCGTATAGACCCTCCGGAATTAATTCCGATGGTGCGGCTTTGTCCCTATTCTGCACCAGCCTTATATCACAACAACAATTGGCTTCACTGCCATGTGGGTAGGACTCCTTGAGCGCCTCCAGCGTTAATTTGCCCTGGCTTTCCCGCTGCATATTTCCAGTTGAAATTGACAGTCTTGTTGTCTGTGGCTACGTATAGCAAGACAGAGCCAAAGTACAGCTTGACGTCTATGTCCGTACATCCTACTAATTGTTATATTGTTGATGGTGCAGGTTATCAAGCTCAGCTCACCTGAATGTCCTATGCCGCTTTCAGGCGCAGCTATGACATGTTCCAGAAATTTCCCACTTCTCCGTACGTCCTGCGCATATACTCCTCGCATCTCGCAGATTCCACAAATTTACCTTTCGCTTCAAAAACCAACAATTCTCTCAAAATTTTTGATATGTTTGGCCCGCCTCAAAGCATTTTCATAAGTTCGGTGTTGTGTCGCAACTGAAAGAAGTCGCGTTATTGTCGGAAGAATCCTGGGGCAGGTCCCCCAGTAACAGAAAGCAGGCTCTTTTTTCATGTCTTTCTATTTGTAACAGGAAAACCTCCTTGTCAAGATCCTTGGTTAACTCTCGCTTGCGAGGATCTGTAATAACTGTAATTATTGAAAGGGCCGGTTAGTGCGTACAGCGTCAGGTTGCATATCGCCTACAAATAAAGAGGCCTTTTGGAAGTGTACGTAAGAAGGGCTTAAGCTGGCTAGTTTTGAGAAGCCGCTCAAATTCATTCGTACTCCGAACCAAATCTGCTATTCTACCAAATCGCTATACATTATCTTTGTCACAGTCCAAGGCTACAGGCATACTCTTCAAGTCCTCACTGATTTCCCCATTACTATCCACCCTAGCATTTTCTCCGGCAATGATATTCATTACCAGTAAATTCAACGGACTACCTTTCCATGCCAAGACCCTTCCTCTGGTGGTCTGCCATATCGTTGTCAGGAGATATATCAAACTCACAGTGACCATCGCAGCAGGATAAGCAATCCAGCCCCACCGGACATGAACAAATGCGAGATTGGTTGTGGCAGTTCCAGCATACTTCTCAAAATTTTGTAAATCAGTGGTGTTACTGATGCTCCGGAGATGATTCGTGACAGAAAGCGCTACATTGTGAATCCAAGCGTCCATGTCAACAGACCCTGCCCATATCCCAAACATTTGATGAGCACTTGGCACTGGAACATCATAACCAGGGCTGAAGCTGATAGATCCTGTCGCCCAATTTTGAGCAAATTGATTTATGGCGTTTACTACTGCATATGTCGCTCCAAATGACATGCTTGGCATAGCATTCAATTCTTCAGGAAGGCTTGTGAAGTTGCGGTAACTAAACCAAGCAGTGTCTTCATCACTGGCCATCATGTCGTTGTAAGGCGTTGTAACATTCCACACGTGAGTTGTGTTCTGTATCTGTACTCCGGACACCACAGATATGTTGTAAGACTGAACACATAACCATAATGCACAGCTATTCGCCGTCACGTTCATGATAAGTCCCATTGAGCTGTCTTTGGGGTATTGGGTGCCAAGGATAGTAGACTGGGCGGCATATATCATTCGAGAGGTCTCTGGTCCACTCAGGTTTTGTGGTGGAAAAGTGGTATTGGATATAGGCGGACTGCCCCTGTTCGGGATGGGAGGGTTTCCCTGACAGGGAGCACGAAGCTGCGGGCCGTCGGGCACCTGAAACAAGCACAAGCCAGAATTATCGTATTTGGTGATATTGACCAGAGACGTAACATCAGTACAATTACCACACATGGCCAATGTAGGAATTATTGGCCACGTGCAATTGTCAGTTGCACTGGCAACCGGTAGTGTGGCGACGCTGCCCCCCATCATGTCATTCATTATCCCGCCATCATGCCAGCGTCAAGCTCGCTAACATCATTTCAGACTCTGCAGCAATTCTCAATATCAATGATGACGATCTAATAGATTTGTTGCCTTACTGGCAACCCCTATAGATATTTAATCGGTAAGAATGTTTCAGGTAGAAACACTATTCCTATCCTCGAGATCGACGGCCGGTAGTAAAGCGGCTCATGGAATTACCATGTGAGCTTCCAGGGTCTGCCGTCGTTTTCAAAAACGTGCATCATGTACCCTGGGATTGGATTGGTGCTGCACATAGCCATATCAGTGCACCTTATGGGAGAACCTTTGACCCGGAAGCGAGATCATGGGTGTAGAAATACATAGAGTACGTGCACCCCTCCTACCGTTTGCATATCTTTTATCCGTGATATCAACCGACCCATTTCTCCCACTGAATGGTCTAACATCCTTGACACCAGAGTCCAAGTGCCTGTGCTCTCATTTGACCATGTCGATCAATTTTACTTCAAACAACCGTTACGCCAGGTGGGAGTTGTTGTGATATGAGGCTGGTGCAGATCAAAAATAAAGCTGCACCATCGGAATCAATTCCCGAGATGCCTATACGAACAGGCAAGTTGATTATAAGTCAACTTGGAGCTTATGCTATATATATATATAGAGCCTCATATATTCGCTCTGTAACAATTAAGATTATGCCTCTGAATTACAACAGGTCCAACCTTTCAAGCCTGAAGGATTGGGATGGTGAATGCTAATTAATGAGCGGTGTCATAGATCGGAGTCGCAGATGTACCATGGTAAGAATTTCACTGTTATGCCTATTACAGACTCGGCTCTCTAATACATCAAACAACGATGCCAAGATGATATGAGATCCCCTAGCGATTTATTTGGGGAGATAAAGGCAATTCTATAATCGAGCTTGGTGCAGAAACAGAGAGCTGGCGCATTGGGGCAAGGATCGACCCATGGTAAGCCGTGGCCGTCGGTGTGAAAGCACCGTTATGGGGTTCAAAGGAATTGGAGGCTGAACTGGATGAGTGCCGCTTTTGAGCTCGGTCCAACTCCCGGATTTCGCTTCCAATGTCCGCTGAACTGGAACTTATGCGCTCAGCCGTTTGCTCCAGTCTTTCCACATTTCCTGTGCAAACTCCTTGCAGTGAATGAAGGCCCGGTGTAGGATGGCTGAGAGGGACGGGTGCGGCGTTGAATCTAGTTCGTAGGCGCGGAGAGCAATATCCGACGGCCATTTTGGAGCGCTGGAAGCGGCGGGTATCATCGTTCGAAAGCTCGGAGGAAGTACTGGCTTCGTAGCTATCGACCTCCACTTCACCGTAGCTGGGAGTATCGGTCAAAGCAGAATCCTGAAGGCCCCTTCCTAAGTAATTGGTGTCTTGGCTGAAAGACATAGAGGTTAAAGGCTGCGCGCAGTATCGGAATTGGGTAAGTCGGAAGTTACCTCGCATCGATTTGAGAGACAGTGTTGTTTGTACATGTGCTGATTTCATGCACAAGGTATTTTGTGCTGAATAGGCTTTGGCGATGGCGGCCCAGGCAGACGGCAGATTGATACCATGGGAGGGCGGCGGATCGCCCAGGCCCTTTGCATTCGGTAAACAGGTTTTCTCCGCGTCATCGAAGTGGCCTAGCTTGCAATCGACAAGTACTGCAGCTCTGGCAAGACAAACAGAAAAGTAATTAACGTAGCGATGATCAAGTTCCACAAATTGGATCTCGTGACTGGCATTGCCTCAGTACAATCATGTCTACCCCCGCCCCCAGAACAATTTTTACATCGGTACCCGCGCATCCAAGCTCGCCTTACTCCAGACCGACTTGGTGCAGGCCGCCCTCAAGAAATCACACCCTCAATATGAATTCAGCGTCTTCTCCAAGGAGACCGCCGGCGATCTCAACGCCACTATTGCTCTGAAGAGTTTCACCAGCAAGAACCTTTGGACCGAGTAATTGGAGGAACATATGATCGGGAATCAAGTCGATCTCATCGTTCATTCCCTCAAAGGTTGGTTTGCCCCGCGTTGACCTTGCCCCTCGTCGAAAAACAACAAATTCACACAATTCGCTAATATGTCGTGGATATAGATGTTCCAACCCTTCTCCCTTCGATATGTACTTTGGGCCCGACAATGCCCCGCGAAGACAGCCGGGATGTTCTCGTAGTGAAGCAAGGGCTGACGTACAAGAGCCTGGCGGAGCTCCCCGCAGGCTCCGTGGTCGGAACTTCATCCATTCGCCGGACCGCTCAATTGGCTCGTAAATACCCACCTTAAGGTGCAGGATATCTGCGGCAACATCGGAACCCGTTTGTCGAAGCTGGATGCCGAAGATGGCCCCTACACTTGCGCTATTCTCGCTGCTGCTGGTTTGCTGCGTTTGGATCTGGCGGATCGCGTCACACAATACCTCGACTCAAAGAACAGTGGAATGCTCTACGCAGTTGGGCAGGGTGCTCTGGGGATTGAGATCCGTACAGATGATACTCTTCTGCACGAGATGTTGGATAAGATTAGCGACTGGAACACAACTTATGCCGTTTTGGCCGAGCGGGGTCTGCTCCGCACTCTGGAGGACGGCTGCAGTGCCCCTCTGGGTGTTGAGGCTGAGTGGGTTAAGGGTGCCGAGGGCAAGAAGCTCCGCATGCGATCTGTTGTCGTAAGTGTCGATGGCCAGAAGTGCGCTGTGGCGGAGGTCTTTGGTGATGTGGACTCCGTTGAAACCGCCGAGGCTTTCGGTAGCACCGTGGCCAAGGCCCTGGTGGCCGATGGCGCTGGTGAAATTCTTGAGGAGATCAAGCGTAGCGAGGTGGCCAAGGAGAGTATATCTTCTTGAACAAAAGTAAATGTCTGATAGGCCATTCGCATATACTACGCAGATACCCTGAAATGACCAAACTCAATGAATTTAGTTTGTCCAGGTGACGCCATCAGTCCAGCGTTTAATCCCAGACGCGTTCTCCTCATAGATAAAGACAAACTTCTCGGGAGCACAAGCCATCGCCAAAGGGAGAAAGATAAGAATGAGAAACCCCAACCCCATACCAATCTCCTTCCGTATGATGATGGTACTGGAAGAGAAACAGCTTAATAGGTTTCACTTGTGCTCCGAGGCTACTACCCCGATTCGAGAGCAAGGGGCGCGGATGACCCAAATGCTCGAGCCTAACCCTACGTGGCCTCAGCCCACGGATGAGCTCGACACGGAGATCAAAGAGGACCAGGTGCAGCTCTCAAATCTGAAACGGCAGCGCGGCTTATTGAGCTCCAACGATAGGTTGCTGATGAGGAGCAGAGAGCGCTTGAGGTGGCCTGGGACCGGCTCGCGGCTACCACCAGCAAAGATTACTCGCCCACTACCGGTCCTGTTGCGAAGGACTCGGTCAGCGCACAATACAGGAGGGCTTGCAGCACTGGTGCAAACTGGGGACAGGAAGGCTGGTATTATCCGGGCTCCAAACGATACTCTCCCTGCACCATTTGAGCAAGCTGTCAGCCCCTCTTTCCGTACGCCCCAGCTGAATCTTTCACTTGTTAAACCCGAAAAAACAGACTCGAATGGTACATTCCATGCCTTGTCGGGTATAGAAGTTCCTGATAGCATTGAAAGTTGAATTTACATCCGCGCCGTTTTCGACAAGCCAGCCCAACATACTAGGACACCAGCTCGATGACGAAACAGCTGAGTGAAGGACAATCTCTTCATTGGCATCTCTAGCCGTAATACTGGCAGCACATTCCACCAGAGGTTGCGCTTGTTTAATGGCGCTTTGGGAGATGGCATGGAGTAGAGGCGTCTTCTGAGCATAACAATTCCTCCAATTGGTTCAAGCCTTGCTGACTCGAATCGTAAACAGGAGGTCCCTCATATTCCCGTCACTCGAGTAGAATGCGAAGCGGGTGGATGTATTGTCTGCTCGAGCTCGCCTCTACCGATTCGATCGCTTGCTGTCTATCACTTCCATATGACTGCTGGTGGCATCGACGATGAGTCAGTGTAAGGTTCAGATCGTCTTGGCCCTTCTCTCAGTCGACTCTGTGCATCAGTCATGTGCTGGTGTGTCTACCCGTTACAGAGTCCAAGGCACAATGGGCTCATAACACCGTGTGTCTCGGTATTCGAACACCATGAAAGAATAGCCTCTTTGTGGATCGGATTTCGGGGCGTCCAATGGGTGATCATTATTGGACTCGGTTAGCATCTCGCGTCTTTTCAGTCCTGGGACTGTAAATGACCCGAGGAATGCTGGTGGTTTTGTCTTCCTTCATGGCAGGTAAGTCATACCTTCGCAGACGGCTAGATTGTTAGTCCAACTCTGTGTAAGGAGAAGGTGAGGCAAAGGCCCCGTCATATCGAGCCCACAGATTAACATTGCCATATCAGCTACGAACTGAGAGAGGAGACGGTCTGGTCCCGAGTCACAGCCGAGCCAACCAAAGAGCCACGAGCTAAGAAACACCGACCAATACTGTTCCACCTGATCCTACTCCGCGTTGCTGAGCCGTATGACGTATTCGAGCGGGTGAAATCTAACAAGCGGAAACGAACGAAAACGAACTAATCGAACATACACGACGCTGCATCAAGGGCACTGTCACAGTTGTGGTGTCTTTGGACATATGTTAGGTAGATTCGCTTTTTTCTATCCAAGCCCGAGCAACATGTGCAAAGGCCATCTACCTTGTATATCACCGCAGCGGCAGGTCAGTCAAGCTGAGGGCGTGTATCATTTTCTCACTAAAATCGTCCTCTAACATATCCCGCCCAAGCAGATCTTGCTAGGAAATAGCCGATCTTCTCCGTCCCTTACGTCGACTGTCCTTGAGCATCAAGTATATATTTTTGTCAAACTCACCGCGCTCTGGACGATATCTGGAATATCACTGTTCGGACAGATCCACTGTGAAGGTGGGTTTGATGTCTGTAAAAACACCACCCAGAGCCATCCGGCTGTGGTACCTCTTTGACCATCTCCTATACCTTCGCTGAAACTCTACTTCTAATCAGCGCTCATGTGATTGCTTTTGGCGGAATGGGGTAGGTGTATGCGTGCTGCAATTCCAAGTCAACTAAAGTACCACTTGCGTGTGTTGAATTAGACTAGCAGGCTAGAATAATGCAGCATGAAGGAGCTATCCTGATCTACTGAACGGAAAGGTATAGGTGAGAATCAAATAAGTGAATTTGTCTAACACAGGTAAAACCTGGAAAAAAAGCTCTTTAACTACATGCTTGGGACCCGGTTTACTATGCCTACGGCATAGACACCTCTGTCGATCAGGGGTAATCGACACGTGAGGCGATTCCTATTGGCTTATCCACGTGGGACAACAACCAGGTCAGAATTATGGAGTTTTGAGATGCACTTCGGGGATTGTATTCCCAAGAGAATAGAATTGAGGACAATTTTCAACAGCGTGGATATATTCTCATGAAGGCCCGTCGTAAATGTTGGCGGAGTCGTCTTTACCAGATGTGGTCAAGATGGCGCTTGCTAGACCCCGATCAGGCTGCAACCATGTCCTGTGGGCAGCAGAGCATGCTTGATCGCATGAACTCGGGTACTACGCCCCAAACAATGGCTGTCGCTTTGAGTGCAGTAGTGGATGCTGATAAATGGGAGATGGGCGGGCAACATGAAGTGTAGTTGCTGGATCACGCTGGAGGAACCGATAATAAGTTAATGAATGACCCGAATACTGGTTTTTGTATATTCGTGCGCTTAATATCACTCACCGATCTACTTGTCACAGCCAGTTCTATGCTCTTGCCTCACATATTCATTGACACCATTGATTATTGATATGGGACAACCAGCCGGGTTAGAACAATTTGCTTTATCTGCATGCTGCATCTGTGCTAAGGTTACCAGCAATGACTGAATGACATTATCTGCAAATTTCATAAATCTAACCATAAGTCAGCGTTCGGCAAATAACAGGGAAATTCTTAAACGGATCAGGATGAGACTCAAACAGTAAAGAAAGGGGAGTAGCCAAGCACTAACGACTCTTTCGATCCAATCCTATAGACGTAAAGGGGGGCCAGGTTTCGTAAGATATAGATTATAGAAATCATCGATCTTATTGAATATAACACTACACGCGTCCACAAATTACGTTCTCTCAATCAAGTCCGACGCAAGGGTTGGAAGCTTCGGATGAATGGATGACTTGCCGTTGGTGGACGGAGAGCACGACGTAGGTGAAGAGGTATATTGAGAAAATCATCGCCGGCGTTGTTCTGCGCATGCACCTGCAGGAAGTATTCGACCTGGCGTAGCGAGCGGTTGCATGACGCGGGGAGATGATCCGGAAACAGATAACTGAGAAGAAAGACAAGTTCTGCTCGTGAGGAGAAGAAATTCGATGAGAAAGTCCCACCGGGTCAGCTCTTCAGAGTGTGTGGCGCAGTGCGGGCAGTGTTTTCGAAGCGGCGGTTTTCTTGGAGATGAAGCCGCACCTTCAATTGGGTCAGAGTCGGATTGTCGGCCAATTCGTTCATTGCAATGCGTAGACAACCAGAGAGCAGTGCACCGGTGAGTTGACAGGTGGGCCTTAGCAGACGAGAAGTGGTGACTCAACCATAAGATCCACTTGTAGACAGCGGGGTCAGATCGTCCTCGATGGAACGCCCCTTGGAGCGCACAGCCTGCCTAGGCTCCAGCGCCTTCTCAAGCGGCGTGAAATAAGTGATCCATGGAGAATAACAAACGGTATTGAGACCGCGCGAGATCTGTGTGGATGCGTGGCTACTTGTAATGCACTGAAATTCCACTGAAAGACACCGCAAATTCGGAGTGGGATTCGAGGGAGTTAAACAGAAGGAGGGAGAGAGCCAGCGCCCCAAATGAAACTGGTGATTAAGCTGAAACTGATCGGCCCCACGTCCCCCACTCGCACCATGCAATACTTAAGTTGATAAGTGCTCGGGATTTGGAGACTGTTTTAGTTGAAGTTGTGAATTCCCAACAAACAGTAATTGCAATTGTGTAAACAGGGAATTACACCAGATTCCGGGTTACCAAAGTGTGGCGATTTGTGACGTCATCTCCAGACAGCCAGTTTGACATCTTCATGCCAGATCCGGTTTTCCAATATAGAAGATCCTCGTGAGCCGGTTTTGTGAAGTCTATTGAAGCTCCCCATAGTGGGTGGAAACGTCACTCAAGCATCATGAATATTTTTGGACAAAATTCGTATATAACAATGGATCATTCAGACGTACCCTGTCTTAAGTTTACCTGACTTTTTCTTCCTGTAGTAACTATCACAATGGCCAATGCTCAAAAAACTTTCGAGCTTTCTACTGGTGCTGAGATCCCTGCAATTGGTCTGGGAACCTGGCAGGATGAGGCTGCCCAGGAGGCAGCAGTTCTTGTAGCTCTTCAGGCAGGATATCGCCACATTGACACAGCAAGGTGGTAAGTACATACGCGGCCTGGGTGAAATACAGAAGCTGACTCTTATAGCTATGGTACTGAGACCGCTGTCGGCAAAGCCATAAGGCAAAGTGGCGTGCCCCGGAGCGAAATCTTTGTTACAAGCAAGCTGTGGAACAACAAGCACCACCCAGATGATGTAGAGCAAGCACTACAGATGACACTGGATGATCTAGGTCTACAGTATCTTGATCTTTTCCTAATGCATTGGCCTGTTGCCTTCAAACGCGGAGATGATCCGTTCCCATCCGATAAAGACGGGAATCTGATAACTGATGATATAGACTATGTTGATGTATGTCGCTCCTATTTGAAGATCACGTCGGGATTTTCTACTAACCTCCGAAGAAGACTTACAAAGCTATGGAAGGCTTGGTGAAGTCGGGTAAAGCCAAGGCTATCGGAATTGCCAACTTCTCCCGAAAGGAAGTCGAGCGCCTCCTTGCAAATGCGACCATTAAACCAGCAGTACACCAGATGGAGCTACACCCATGGCTTCAACAGGAGGAGTTTCATAAGTTCCACCAGGAGCAGGGCATTCATGTGACGCAGTATTCGCCGTTTGGAAACCAGAATGAGATCTATGGATCCCGCGAGAAGCACGGTCAGCTGGTCAATGACAAGACATTAACCGAAATTGGAAAGAAGTATGGAAAGACTTCCAATCAAGTCGCTTTAGGTATGTTCTACCCTACTTCTCAATGGTTATCAAATTAATATCGATCGTAGCTTGGGGTATCGCACATGGCCGTTCCGTCATTCCTAAATCAAAGTCCCCAGAGCGAATCATGCAGAATTTCGATATCGCCTTCGGGCTTGCCCCGACAGATATCCAGAAGATTGATGCTATCGACAAGAAGTTGCGTTTCAATGACTCGAGTAAAGATTTTGGTTATGAACTTTTCACAGACCTTGACGGCAAGCAAAAGTGAAACATCTGGGGAACAACTCATACTGTACTCTAAATTGTAATTAGGTTTGGTTATCAGAGCTTTGGCCAATTCTTGTTCTCGATATTGTGAATCTTCGTATATATGAACAATAGTCAACCCCTTTTGCCTTGTTCTTAATTGAGTTGACCTGTGATTACCTCGGCAAAAGAGGCTTACAAGGCTATTTTATGTAGTGTAGGTCTTTATACCCATGAAGCGTACTTCAGCATAGGAGGTCTCCATCCAAATGAATTTGGATGAAAAACTAATTCTATTCATCACTTACAAAGGTAGGGCTGTTCCCGATATCGGAATTTACCGATAAATCCGATACAAACCTGTACCGATATTATCGGCCGGTAATTATCGGTATAGGTTTTTAGTAGCCGATAAAACAACTGATGATTTTTAGAAGATATTAGTAGTAGCCGATGAATTGTCGGGTTTTTTATCGGCTACTAAAAATCTGCGCCGATAATATCGGTAGACCTGTAAGCTAGCCTATTAGGCTTGTTTATAGTTTATAACTAGTTACTGCATGCATACATGTATATATATATGTTGAAATATACGATGTCTCCTAGTAGAGGATGAAGAATAAATCACGCAAACAGCCTACTCCAGAGAGGTGTTTAAGTCTAGTCTCTTTATCAATGAGAAAGAGGCCCTATTCAAATGGAAGGATTTCCCCTGAACCATACACCTTTTTTTGGGAAGGATTTACGCTGACTGATTCATGCCTGATATATCTGGTATACACCATCTATTCATGCAGGAATCTCAACAATATATATATATATATCATCCATGCATGTATTGCCTCTTTTACATAGTCCAACGATCTTATAATCCTACTCTGCTCCTAGTTACTGTAATGATGAAATTAGTATATCTGCCATGTGGGTGAGATGGCGCGAAAGAGCTCGCGCTACGGGCGTGAGACGTTATCCACCACGCACCTCCACAGTAGAAAAATATTATTTCGTGGCTTCCTAGCTATGGCCATAGGTATAGGGGTGCACAATAGCTGACAGAAGGGCAAATTGTCTATGATGATCCATACGGAGTATTGACCAAGTTACTGAAATTTTGCAATATTGAGTATTGACAGAAATAAGACGTGTACGACAATGTATGCAAAATCGACGTATATAAAATTCTCTAACTGACTAAATTGACAAATCCGCTCTTTTCCCAATCTGCGCGGACATCGCTGATTAAGCAATGTATGTATTTCTGTATGGTACCGTTATCATGACGGTCCATTGATTTTCCGGTTTGTATTGACTTGGTAATTTCTACCATGTACCATGCATGGTACTCGACAAGTATCAATCAATGGATTAGTCATTTTGCCCGGGCCTTTTAGGATGTTCATGTTACGCTCTGCAGACAACAGGCTGGCCACCAAGGAGCTCAAAAAAAACGCTTTATTACCATTTATATAGAAGTAGAGGTAATTTATTCAGGTAGTGATAGTTTGCCGCCACTTTTGTGTCAGCACTTGGTTGGGCCAAAGACTCCAGCTAAGGCACAGGGCGCGAGACCAGATATGGCCAAATAGAAGCGGATAGGAATTGACACAATATTAGATGATAGTGCGTCTTCCCGCGATCCGGTGTTTGGATGAACGCAAACAAATGATAGAGCAGGGGCATTATCGTTCCCAACAGTGATGCTGGCATATTGCCGTTGGCGGGGAGCTACCAGATTCAGGTGTAGTAAGGTACTGTTTCCAAACCCAGCTCCGCTCTTTCGACCTAGTCTCGTCTTTCTGCTTAATTCCGACGCATTCGACCTGAGATATTGATTGTGAAGGGTGTATATCCATATCAAGATTCGATAAACTCATAGAGACATTGCTGGGAGCTGTAGGAGAGGTTGAAATTGGAGGAGTCGGCGACTTAACGGCGGACCGGACCGCCATCTTCTTTCGGGGAGGCGGAAGTGGTATATCCTCTGCAAAGAGGCCATATTTATTAAGCGCCGCATAATCGCGTTTATTCTTCCTAGTATTAGGAGAGTCAAATGTTGTAGCAAGTGGAGAAGTCATCTGTAACGTTATATTAGTATGTTTAGCTTGTGTCTTGATCGATCGCTTACCCTCGGGCACCCTGAAGTGACGGTTTTTGGTAGCTTTTGAACCCGATTTGAATGTTGTTCTTGGTAAAAGCACGTATGCGCGAAGACACGTTCTTGTGGAGTCTCCGCTAACCCGATTAGACTATCCATCTACTCTTCACTAAATGCAATGTGCAGCTATTCATATTATGACTCTATATTGATATATTACTTGTATCTCAGTACGATCTAAGGGCTAGTATAATTTGAAGCAAAACAGACCATATTTGAGCTTATCGATTTGTGGAGAAACCTTATGAGTCGAATGATATATATTTGGATGAAGGTTTTGACCGAAATTTGCATCTATTGATACTGCCCCACATCTACTTAATCTTAACGCCAGATTGTTCAATTTTGATATCAGACTGAATCTAGCCTACTTATCTCTGTATTCAACTATAAGTTAACCAATTATTAGACTACCTGTATGAGGTGTTGGTTGCTGGCTATCTTATTGAACAACAGTATGATTGACCGCCTTCCCAATGAAGCTTTAGAACACAAAAGTTCGCGAACTTCGAATCGAATCTGTCAAAAGTTCGATTCGATTCGTGCGGAGCGGTAATGTAAAGTGTCGTGCTATCAACATGTGTGTTTACGGCACCCGGTTATGCACCAGGGTATCCATAGTTTGACGTGCCGTTGAGGATCAAGTTCGTTTGATGCTACCGAAAAGGCTGAAATTTTGACTGGCTCCGGATATGCAGCAGCCCAATGTTTTTCGGAAACAGCGATTGCAGTGGAAGTAAGGCGTGATCGCCGGAGGTGTGGGAATTGAACGTCACGTGTTATAGCGCATCCTCGCGTCACTTTTGTATTAACCCAAGTCTGATTCCACGGGATGCCTTGGTATAATGTCAAGGTTAGAAGAGTGCATTCTGTTGAAGAAACTGTGGGTAATAGTGCCAAGCGCCCAACACACACCCTGTGTTAGTGGGGCGGCGGGGTCGACCATATCCCTCGGGCTAACTTGATAAAGCCCAAATCCTCAATTGCTTCAAGTAATAAAGACATTGTCTTATGTTACTAAGTTATGCCACCTCATACTGTACACAAAAAGTGGTCTAGATTACGGTAAGCCCGCAAAGTACGTAAAATTTCCATTGGCATGATGTGAGGAAATTAGGATCTTTATAGTTCAAGGGCCCTGTTTTATATATATATGGGCCTACAGATGCATATGTAAAATATTTTGCCACCTCTTCCCCACATTCAATAAGTATGTTCCAACATCCAAGCCGATGCCTCGCATATTAACATGTGGGTCTGAGGCATTCAGGTGATTGAATGCCAGAACCGGACACGGCCAGGTCCCAACTGTCTCAAAGCTAGCTTTTATCTCCAAAACCAGATACTGTCCAAACTTTGACAGAGTACGTCATTGACTCGGTCCAGACTCGTATATTTGTGGGAACATCTGCGCTGAGATACCCTTTATCAATAATTCGGATTTCTACGTTGTAGATTCTTGCTAATACTCTCTCAGACTGAAAAGAAGAGGAAACCACTCATCCTATTATTCCAAATTACTTTATATACTTCCAATATCTGTTCCCATTACTTTTATGTACGTCATGTGACCAAAAAAATCATGGAATCTGTATCACCCACATCAGGCACCTCCCGCTCCGTCAGCCCTCGGCGGGCAAAACACCTCGAACGAAACCGCATCGCCGCCAACAAATGCCGCGAAAAAAAGAAAAGAGAACACAAACAAATCGAGCGGCGCTTCACCGACGAAACACAAAAGAAAGATATGCTTCTAGCACAGTTGAACTGTCTACGAGAAGAGGTCTGGGAATTGAAAGGCCGCATTTTCCAACACGCCGAGTGCCATGACCAGCGAATCAACCAGCAGCTCGGCAGAATGACACAGACCGCCCTACAATGTCCTTCGAAACCGGATGTCCACAATCCCAGCCTGTCCGCCAGCTCATCACACTCATTATCGACTGGGACGTGGTCTGATGAGCCGGTCGCATATAATAATAGTAATGACTGGACGGCGTTGCCTGATATAGCAAACGAGATTGCACTTTATGAATCGAATGAGTTCTTGACCGATTCAGTTTTTGAGAACTTTATTGATGCGGACAATGGGTTCACCTGACGTCTAACCTTCTATTGTTTGGAAGGCCATTCTCTCTTTTCTAGCGATGGACTGTATATTATTCTAGGACCGCAAACTCGGGGTACTGAAAATCGTGTTGGGAAGCTTTGGATGATTATGAGTATCGGGTCTACTCTGCCATGACGTGGCTGATATTCGCGCATAACATTCCAAGAAAATAATATGATAAAAATAAAAAGATTCAAGAAAAGAATACCCATGATGTTGAGGCGTGTGCTACATCGCGACAAGTCCGTGTAGAAGCATCGATAGACTTCGACTCTCGAATCTGGCCCGAGCCATTGTTATTTCACAGACATTCAGGTCACATGGGTTAGACACGCATACACGAAGATCTACCCCATGAAAAACGAATGGGATGTGTGAGGTCCATGTCTGTGCTGGACGTGCTGGATGTGCTGTTATACAGAAACTCCGTAGCTTCAAAATTGCCAGAACCTGAATCAGCTTGACTGATATTCGACAGAGACTAACCTCTATTGCCAACTTGAACCGGGGAATAGCGGTCCGCCGTTTGCCTGCGCCGAGATAAACCGTATCGCTGTCTTGACGCTCCTTCTGCCAAACCCTAGTAAGAGTTGGGTTAAAAGAACTTCTATGTGTTGTTCGATATGGAAGGCGATAGCGGCCGAGACTGTAATGTATATGTATGCCCCGTTTGAAAAAGCCTTGTGCAAACAACAATCTAGCGAGTTTTGCGCAACGAGACGCCACACCGCGTGCACTGTACTGACCAACATGAGCGGGAAGCGAGCGAGCGGAGGACACCCGGCCACCGAAAGTGTCCTTCCCCATCATAGTGAAGCAGGTTAGTTCCAGGTCTCCCTCCTCGCTCAAGTTACCATGCTTCACGTCTCAATAATGCCTGTTGCCGGTTTTATTGATTCCTATGCGAAAGAGTCTCGTTCAGGCTTGAAGGATCAGGTTCCGGTTCAGGGAGACAATAAGCGATTCGAAGATCCCATTCAACCCCCGTACTCTAATTCCGATCAGCAGCTTGGTAAGTCCAGAGTATTCTACTGGACACGAACATGCCAGTAAATAGGCACTCACGGATTATAGAGGAGGACGAACAGGAGGCGATTGACAAGTCCAACATCCTGAGTGGAGACCGCCTACGCCATGCAAAGCCTCGAACTTCCAAGTACAATGAAGAGCCAGATGAGTTTGATCTGCCGGCCGAAGCATAACTTATTCGGAATCGCTTATTCTTTCAGTCTGTGGGACTCAAAACCTTGACTGCTGCTTTGCCATAAAACAAAATGGAACAAAGGACGTCAAAGCTTTGAAATCGTTGCTTTACTGGATCCCGTTCTGAAGACATTGGGAGATAATACTTTGTAAGGTCAGGTTCTAGTGTGTGGGGACGCGTGATTTACGGAAGTTTATTGTTATTGAATACAACTATGTTCTGAGCACTTTTGACAAAGGCCGCTCAGAGACAATAATGCGTAGGACCCGGCTCTTAGAAAATGGGCACTCACCTTTTTTATATAACTTCCTTGCTTTGGTTCGCAATTAACATATTGCCTCCCACTGCTCGTGATCGAGATTCATCTTCATGTTCGCTGTTTCTACCATGCATTGACTAAGTAGATGCATAATGGGTCTCTATCGTCACTATTGCTTCAGACTTCATACACAATGGTCAAGAGACACATCCGTAAGAACCTGATTTTTGGTGAATAGGACCCGTCGCTGGGAAGAAGCATGTGTAAGAGCGAGTGATGTTCACTACTTCAACTTCTGTTGCTATGCAGCAATATTTGGAACGGAGATATCTGCATCACCACCTTTTGGATAGTTTGCAGCCACAATAACGTCGGCAGAAAAGCTTCAACAATTTCTACTTATTGTATAGCATTCAATGCATCAAAGATACACGTGCAAACTATCATTAGGAGGTTTTTTTTACAAGTCTGTGTATCAAGGGTTCGTCTGTTGCCCATTCTCAAATCATATTGAGTGAGCAGCAGGTGGGATCGAGCGTCAACCGTTGAGGTAACCGTTCAGTGACTCTTTTGAAGGCGGTCGAACTCAGGTCGGGACGGTCATGGGTGGCAATGACAGCAGCGTCAGTGTGACTGCCGGCTATAAAAGACACTTCAGTACAATGTCTCAATCGTTTTATTCCAAATGCCACGATGGACCATTCCACTTCGCCTTCCCCATGTGACCGGCCGGCTAAGAGACAGTGCCGGATTTCCCACGACCCAGAAGATGAGAAAAAGTTGCAAAGCCATCCACAGCAGTCTCCAAACAGCACAATCATCGAACCCGAGGTCGATCATACCCTCTTTGTTAGCAAACGAACAAGATCACTAACACTGCATAGCTTCCAGTGCGCACACGCGGTTCCCTTGCGGCGGAGTTCGTGAAGCTTCTACACCACAACGACGCCCTGGCTACACGGGCCCTCAAACTGCTCGACTTGTACTTTTACCTGTGGGAATGCTACGTCGTCAAGTCTGCCGAGAAGATACGACTTGAGGATGAGCAGCGCCAGCTTCAAGGGTTAAATGAGTGGCTAGCAAGCGACAGTGACATCCTTCTACAGCTCTGCGATGAGCAGGCATTGATACTGTGGGATGGAAAGCGAGCAGTTCAAGCACTTTGTAACGGCGCCGTTTCAGCCTTGCAAACCAGCGATACCAAAGCCTTCCATGTTAATGGGCCGTGATGAGGTCTCGGCTTTGTCGAGCGCTCGTGGCGATAACGACACCTGAATAGTTCTGCTATCTACTACCTTCTATCCCAAATATCATCACTCTTTCTAGAGGCCCATACAACTACTAGGAAGATTCCGTTGGGTTTGATGACGGGGTGTAAACATTTCACGGCTGTTGATACACCCAACGCTTAGTATCTAGTCATATTTCCTCCTAATACGTCCAGACCTTGTGCAATCAAGCATAGGATAAACCTCGGCTCATGCTGCGGCATTCTGTTCTTCCCAACTCCCGTTAGATTGCCAGCTTAAAAACTTCTGCATTCTCCCTACAGGTTTCCACGGCGAGTTTTGGATCGCAATGGACGAATCTAAGCAAAACGGTCTGTCTCCGCCCTTTCAATTGTCGTTTTATGCTAACATCAGTAGACTGTGACTTGGATCTCGACCATCACGCCATCTGGCATGAGTGCTCTAGCATACCGACACCGCCTCCCTGTCTCGCCACCGACTCCGATAATCCTCGACAGATTCTTTTGAACGAAGATGAGCCTGCAGGATATGAGGCTTCAAGGTCTTCCTCGATCGAATGCTTTTTCCACCCCACTTCCGACAAGCCGTCGCCCTTCAAGTGGACGGTCCAGATCCTCTATCCATGTCTACTCAGGCTAGCGACATGTTCCTCTACATGTCAGCGTTCGCTTTCCCTCAAGAAGTGCAATGGAGAGAGTTTTGACTTATTCAATTTGACTGGAAATCTAGCGAGATTACAGGAAAGCATCTATTCATCCTGCCCCGAGTTGAGACGGCCACGTGGAATCTCCGTCGGGTACGCGGACAATTGCTAGATACGATCTTCTGGCATGAATTTGGCGCAACAGGCACTAGCTTTCGTCCGTCCCTTTGGCCTCGCATGGAACCCCTACCACATTCCAGTCACTTGACAATCCCTTCGCTACCTGCGCTACCCACGACGGTATTCCTTGATCCGAGGTTTTTGTGCATAATATACTGCGTGGTTACAAGTGAGAACGGTCCAGAACATGGGGGGTTGTTCGCAGGCACAAGGAATAGAAGCTGTTTTTCATGCTGCAGTTCTCCTTCAATTACAACTTCATTGTAGTATTTCTGCTTCTAAACAATAGGAAGGATAACTTTGAATAGCCGATCCCTCACTCCCCTCTTGCATTGTCCGGTAACCCTACCAGATTGAGTCTCGAAGGGTGGTTCCAGTCATCAAGTACGCTAATCAGCCTCTCCCTGAATGATTCCAATGCCTGTTCGAAAAAGCGCAGCCGGGATAGCTGCTTGTCGTGGCGAACCTGAAGGCCATCTTTCTCTTTCCGCAGGTGCGCACCGGCTTCCTTCAAAACAAGGTTTTCCTGCTCTAGCTTCTAGCCATCGATGTGCTTGAACACGCATACTCCCATAGGTGTCGATAGAGTCCAACAAGCCGAGCTGCTAAAAATGGCGAACTTGGTATCGTCGCGCCCGAGGTCTGCTAGAACTCTCAAGATCGGTTGAAATGGCTCGGTCGCCAGGGTGTGTCTTGTTTCTGCTTCCTGCTGCGAAGGGGGGGGGAGGGGTGGTCTGCAATGATCAGCCAAAATATTTGAAGACGAATCGTCTCACTTACCAATGGTCAGATCTTTCCTGTGATTTGTCTTTCTCACCAAGGATGGGCAATTCAGTAGGTTGCTGATCTTCTTCATTCTCCTGGCCGGTCGAGCTGTTTTTGGAGCCCATTTTGTCAGCAGGGAAAAGTCCAGATCTGGGCAGTACCGTCTCCATCAAGCCTTTGTGTTTCTTATAGACTATGCAGACGCAGGTGTTTACGGGCTGGGTTTAAAAATCATCACAACGGTCAATCGAAGCAGTCAAATTCTGACTGAAGTTGTTTTACTTTTCAGCGGACTGCTGACAGTGTATTCAACAATAGGGATAGTCGGTCGGGGAATCAGATCAAGTCTCACGATGTTGAGGGCCAGAGATGAACGCTTGTTGAGGATATATATTTCAATCAGACACCTCTTTCCTTTTCGTTGAACGCCTCAGAAATCTGGCAAATGGAATATTGTAGAACTTATAGTCACCAAAACTCATAGTCATCAAAAAAAGAAGTTCAAAAATAAAAAGATAAAAATAAAAACTTGGCGTGTCTTCATGGTTGCAAGTTCGGAAATTGGGTGTTGACAACGTGTGGCCAAGCTTCAACGGGTTGACGGGTCAAGCACGACCTCGCTTTCTGCAGTCTAGACGGACAGACCCACAGCCCAACACAACCTACAAAACATTAAAGCAAGGCTGGGAAAAAAAGGTCCATGATTTCTAGGGATGAAATTGTAGGCGCTTTTCGGTGATTCAACGTTGAATCGCTCACGGATGAGGTATCAGAACAAGAAATATGAGCCTGTCATTGCGGATTGAATATACTCAGTGCCTCACTTTAAGAGGGACGTGAAGGATTCAACAATCAGCCACCGTTTTTTGACCAACTCAGCATGCTGTTGCTCAACACGACTCTTGCTCGTCTCTCTCGCTGAGGATCTAAAGGCATCAAGAATGTCGTTGCAAATAGTTGCAATAAAAAGAAGACATTGGCTTCAACAGGGCTCAATAACGAGAGGTGTCCCCCAACCCTTCTACCAAGCAGCGCACTTACCTGACGGGATGAGCCGAGAAGCCTATGAACGTTTTCTACACCCGGAAATTCGCTCTACAATTCATTCACCTGATTCTGCAAAGTCGAGCAAGCCTGTGCCTGAGTCACCTGATAAGTTCTCTCCTTCGATCCAGAACCGAATTTCAACTGTACTGACATTTATAGGATACATCGAGGATTACAAGCCAGACAGTGCCTGTGAGAGATACAAGTATGATCCCCACCAGATGCACTGCCATCCACATCAGCCGGTTAAAGATACGAGCTTTGGATTAGATGGTCAAGGTGTCCATGCGCAGATGCCTCCGCCATAGCAGTCGACCAGCTGATCTACTGTACAGCCACTGTGTGTACTCGCAAGAGATAGATGAATATCCGCGTCGCAGGTATGTGAATCTTAGCCTGACCTGTGTGAATTCTACTAATCATGGGGAAGTTACGGTTCAATAAAACCGAGGACATTCGACCACAATGCACTAGGGTAAGGACCACATCTCTTTGCCGTCCCTCCGTCCATAGTGCGCACCAGAACATGTGAGTCGTGGATTATCTCGTCGAATTGCAAGCTAATGAATGACAGTAAACCATCGACATCGCACCAGAGTGGCCACGACGAGACGGCACCTCCGTTAGTGCTCTGCACAAAGCCATGGCTTACACAGCATTCCTGGCCTCATCGCTCTAAACTACGCAGCATGCACTAGGGGAAGAAGGAACGGGCCAATAGCAGGTGCGCATATTAGATTGCGAGTAGACTTCGGCAGAACCCATTTTGGGTCGGAACCTCCGACCCAAAACCCAACCCAACCCAAAACCCAATGGGTTAAACCCAATAACCCAATAACAACCCATTTGAACCCATTTTTGCATAAAATATAGGTCTTGGCGTTCATAACGATGAAGTCATTCAAATAAATGACTGTTTTTTATAACTGTTCTGGTTTGTTCATTGAATATTGCTATATTATCACGATATTGAGTTGGAAAATTTATGTAATTACTCTGGATTTGAAGCTAATAGGCTTTATATTATAGTGATTACCGATAAAAATTGATATTGATCATGGTATAGTGGTGTTCTATTAATTCAAGTATTTGTTGACTGTAGACTGTTGACTGTTGAAAATATATATTTGTGGTAAAGGGGAGTATATATATATATTACAAGAGAACTATAAATGTAAATAGAAATATCTTATTCTTATTTGATTCCATATACAATTGATATTATATTAAAGCTATATTTCTCTTCTCTTATATTCAACTTCTTATACGTGCTCCGAATTGTATTTTCTGACCGCGGTCGCAAAATCACTTCTGGGAGGGTAAGTGAAATATCTTTTGAGGGATCTTCCGGGGGAGTGGGTTATGAATAGGTCCTCTTGGGTTTCAATGGGTTACGAATGGGTTCTCTTGGGTTTCGATGGGTTATAAATGGGTTCTCTTGGGTTTCGACGGGTTATAAATGGGTTCTCTCGGGTTTCGATGGGTTCGGTTCCGTTGGGTTCTCTTGGGTTAGACCCATTTAAATAGAGCTTATATAGCCAATCATATAACATTATAGCTTATACCTTTTAATCTATCTACTTTACTATAGGACTAAGGTGTTTACCGTTCATATACCCTTCTCTTGTAGGTATATACTCTCTCTGCCTCTCCCCCTTACTTCTATAGTATTCCCATTTTTGGTCGCAATGTCCCAAAGCCAGCATTCTGACTTTTTACCTACTCTTTACGATGCGGATACAGATAACCTTAGCTATCTTATACCCTCTTTTCGAGTTCCAACCCCATCTGGTAGCCAGCTCACAATTGAGCCTTTTGATGCTATTGATACTGACTTCCTGCGGCCCTCCAACCTTCTACCGATTCCACACTCTCTTACTCGCGTTGGCCCCGATCGGAGAAAGGCATATGTGCTTTATGACAATATGGCATATGAAGAATGGGTTGAGTGGCTACAAACCGACTATGGGCAAAAAAGCAAGATTTCATGGGATTCAAATCGCAATTCAAATATATGGAGCAACTTCGACCAAGTTGCCTATACCAAAGATGGTGCGCCAAAGGTGATGTGTAAGCGCTGCTCAAAGATCCTAGAGCATCCCCATTCTCCATCACCTAGCGGAAAGGGCTATCATGGTACATCAACAATGTTGAAGCATTTAAAGACAGCAGGCTGTCGTAAAGCTCAACAGGGAGGGAAAGGAGAAATTACCCAGTTCCTTCAAAAAGTAGGATCTCCTTACCTCTTTATTTAGTTATCCGATTTCCCTAACACTCCTGGATATATAGGGTCACGGCTTACCGGAGGCTCCTTTTTCACAGTCAGTATGGGAAGAGCATCTTCTCCAATTTCTCACCCTCAATCGACTTCCGTTCCACCTATCGAGAATTCAACTTTCACAAGCTATTCCGATTAGCCCGCTCTGCACCATCTCTCCCTCCGATACCCTCTGCTACTACAATACGTCGTCGTTTACGTGATGTTATTATAGAACGACAGAGTTCTCTCCTTCAAACACTACCCAATGACGCAAAAATCTCGATCGCATTAGATTGCTGGACTTCTCCATATAATCAGGCGTTTATGGCTATTACTGTCTATTTTGTTGACAGTAACTGGGTATACCAAGAAGTTCTACTTGGATTTAAACCTCTTCATGGCTCCCATACCGGTTTAAATCTAAGTGGTGTACTCCTTGAAACTCTAGTTGAGCACAAGATCCAGGATCGGGTATTTGGAGTCACAACTGATAATGCAACCAACAACAAGACAATGGTTGAGGCTATTCAGCAGGCGCTCTCTAGCGATGTGACAGTAATCCGAATACCCTGTCTTGCCCATGTTATCCAGCTTTGTTTGAACCAGCTCCTTGATCATTTAAAGGCCATCCCTCTAAATGAGAATGCAGAAACAAAGTGGACTGACCAGAAGTCATCTGCAGCAAAGGCAAATGCTCAGCACCAGACACGGAGGATCTCATATACCTTAAATAAGGTCCGTTATCTTGCTGTGTATATCCATGCAAGTCCGCAACGCCAGGCGGCCTTTCTCCGACTTCAAGAAAAGGGATCCCAGCTTGTTTCAATCCAGGACGTGAGGACTCGGTGGAATACTACCTTCTTGATGCCTCGTCGTGCAAAGAGACTACGCAGCTTTTTCCAACCCTTCTGTGAGGAGTATGACTGTGAGGAGATGTTGCTTGATAACCAAGAATGGCGTCAAATTGACTATCTTCTACAAATCACTCGGCCATTCTTTGACTACACAACAGAGCTCTCGAAGACAAAGGAGGTCACAACACATCTTATCTTTAAGATTTACAATGCCCTCTTTGATCACTTTTTTGAAGCAGAGGCGCTACTCAAACGCAAGCGTGTTCTATGGAAAACAGACATGCTCAAAGCACTCATAGCTGGTCGCTTGAAACTTGATGAGTACTACTCTCAAACCGACAATCTCAAAGGACATATCTATGCAGTTGGGACAATGCTGGCACCTGACAGCATTTTTCAGTTCTTTCTATCTGATAATTGGGAGCCTCACTGGCGTGATACCTACCGGAAATCGTTCCAGGAATTATCAATTCCGTATCAAGAGCGTCTTATAACAAATCAAAAATCGACCAACACTCCAACAATAGTATCATCTAGTTCTAGGCTGAACAAGATGCTAAAGAGCAACAAGATATCCGCAAAGCCAGCTGGTGATGAGATGACTCAATATCTCGATAGTGGTACGTTCATAATCTATTTCTTCCCTTTATAGGATAATACTAATATTTATACTACTAGATCTAATTGATATTGAACCTCTTCAATTCTGGCGGGAGAACCAATCTCGTTTCCCTGCGATCGCGTTACTTGCTCGCGATATTCTCTCCATCCCAGCAACTGGTGCTGGTGACGAACGGCTCTTCAATACTGCTCGGGATGTTTGTCACTACCGCCATGGTCGCCTAAAGTCCGAAACGATCGAGGAGCTTATGTTGTTTTTTTGTGCAACAAGATTCAATATTAAGGATACTGAGGCAAAGCAGCTCGAGCAGTTCTTTACACTAGCTGAGATCGAGTCGGCGAAGGAGCAGAACGATGAATATACAGAGGATGCTAAGCTTGACCTGATTAGTGGCAATGAAGAGGAAGAGGGAGTAGATAATAGACCGCGAGAGACAACTCCTCATTTAATAGATATAGATATAGAGGTGACAGAGCCAGAGTTACCAGAGACCGCAACTCAGAGACGGGCCTCAGGGAGGAAGCGTAAGAGCAGGGCAGATGAGGAGCTTTGAGCAATATTAGAGAAATACATCCTGATTCAATTATTTAATTTATTCTCAGTTTACTTTAGAAGAGCGCTGTAAGCAAAATACTCAATATTACAAGCAAAAAATGCATTAATTAATTGTGACTAAGCACTCACCTACACCCTTTCCCGGTGTAGGTGAGCCCACACCTATCAACAAACCCATACCTGTTAACACAAAAATCAACATTTCAATTTTAAACCTATTTTTCAGCCACCATACCATCTGGATCTACATATCTAAATAGCTCACTATTAACATCAAGATAATCTCTATCCCCTGATGCCTCTTCTTTTTCTTTGAGAGCCTGATTCGCGCGATGCCAGTAGTCTCGAATCCTTGCGTTCCCAGCCTCATGCCGAATATCCAAATTAGATCCCTTCGTACATCGCCGATACACCTTCGAATTGCCTGCAATTGATGATAATGGGCTCTTAGCAGCACCTTTTACCATGCGCTTAGATTTTTTGATAGGAATTTTGTGGCTTTGCATCCTTTTTATCGTTTGTTTTTGCAAGTGCTAGGTCTTGGATAGCCTGCTTACCACCACGAATTGCACGGTCTATATGCTTTTGAAGCTTTAGATGGTCTGGTTCATCGTTCTCGAGTATTAATTGAACCTTATTCTCAACCTTTGAGAATCTTTGATCTGAATTAGGCGGCGAATTCGTTGCCGAACTGGGAAATTCACGGTCTGGTGACGGCGTATGACCATATATCTCAAGGACTGGTTCATCTTCCCAGCCAGGATCAATTTGATCACAAATAATATGTAAATCATAAGGCCAAAGACCTGTATCTCGAAATGATGATTTAATAGTCTGTGCTTTAATGGTGTCTTTGCGAACTGTTTTGATCATTCGAAGAAAATGTCGTTTATCATCAATATATCCACCCCCATCGTACAATCTCATTGTTCTTTTTTCGGAATTTTTGTTTAAGAACTGAAAATGGCTTGCCATCAAGAGGCTGGCATCGATGGGTTAACTTTGGTATAAACCACCAAGGTATAATGTTGAAGCTTTGGCAAATATGTTCGAATTCCGGGGTTCCATGAGACCCATGATTATCCATAACCAAAATCCTAGGTCTGCCTTTAGCGACTCGCTTTTTAGTGGCATAATGGAAATCTAATAGCCATTGAATAGCAGTTTCATCATCCGTCCAGCCTTTGGCAGTTGGTTCAATAACCCTATAGTTGGTAGGATCATCATCGCCATCGAACCAATCTTCCATTTGTTCGGAACCACGCATTAAAAACCATTGATGCATAACCCAGCCATCGGCAGAGATGCATTCAATGCCGGTAATATTCTGGCCTATTCCACCGGTCGCAATAGTCTCAT
>HG814345.1:0-46177 GCA_000576735.1 Penicillium fuscoglaucum FM041
TATAAGATATACTATAGTTTTTACTTTAGATATTTACTTTTATAAGTATTAATTAGTAATTAGACTATTTAGTCTTAGTTAAATTATTCTAAAAGACTACTTTTAAGCAATTAAGAAGTTAGTTTAGACTTAATTAGATAATATATATAAAATAGGATATTCGGATAATATAAATATTACTTAATAAGACCTATTATAGTAAGTTAATAAGGGTTTTATTATTCGATATATTATCTATAGTTAATCTAAATATATAATCCTAGATATTATAATTAGTAAATATCTCTAAGAGAATACTACTTAGATTAGTATTAGTATAGATATCTTTAAAAGATTTAAATCTAAGAAGTATCTTCTAGTAAGACTAATTAATATTAATAAAATAGCTAGTAACTAGTAATTACTATAAATACTTATCTAAATAGTAAAGTCTAGTAATCTAATATAATTAAGATTTTAGTATCTACTAGAAGCAGTTTAAGTATAGAATATTAGTATTTTTAAATATAAGTAGATAGTTAATATTAAACTATATTAGTAAAGAGGATAGATAGGAGGCTTAGGGCTAAGTATACTTATAATATTATCTATTAAAATATTAGATATTTAATAAGATAAAAGGGAAGTTAATTAATTATAATAAACTATAATAGATTATCCTTCTAAACTATCTTAGAGAATAGCTTTTAGATAGTATTATTCTATTTTATATTAGTAGTATAAAAATATTATCTATTAAAATATTAGATATTTAATAAGATAAAAGAGAAGTTGATTAATTATAATAAACTATAATAGATTATCCTCCTAAGTTACCTCGGAGAATAGCTCTTAAATAGTATTATCCTATTTTATATTAGTAGTATAAATTATACTAAAGGGATATCTATATTATTAACTAAATAAACTTATCGAGTCCTCCTCTTTATTACTAACCTTTATTTATAGCTCTTTTATAGGTAGATATCTTAAGATACCTAGTTATAGTAGTTATATTATAATATATATCCTTTCCGTTTATATCTTTTTTAGTAGTATAAGGATACTTAAGGATTATAGAGTAATACTCTAATTAAGGATGACACGGTGAATGGGAGGCCAGAAACGGCCGCTTTTGACGCCGTTTTAGGCCGCTCGTTCACCGTGGTCGGTCTTGGCGTCACGTGCACTAAAGCCCACACGCGACCCGTTTACTGCCACCTGTGGCTCGGGTTCGCTGTGCCTAGTGGGTGCCTGGGCCCATTGATCGACCGATGTCCATTCGTGCCGCAGCCACCGCAGGGCCCCATCCTCGTTCACCCTCAGTCACCCTCCGCCAGGAGGGGAGCCATTTTTGGCTCCTCCGTTAACCGTTCTGCTTCCCTGAGTTTCCATAAATATCGACCACCATGGCCCCCGACCGACAGTCCTCCCTCGCTCTCCAGCAACTCCTCCAGCCCCAGGTCTAGGTTTCCAACAGGTGACTTGCTCAAAGTAGAATGAATAATATCACTTACGACCATTCTCTCGTACTTCTACTCGTCTTCGCTACCCCTCTTCAATCCCATACTGTGTTCCGCTGCCATGCCTTCTCCGTGACCTGCTCTGTCTAACGGTGAGAGCGACACTAGCTCACACCTACCTAGGATCTTCTCGAACAACGCTTCCGACTCTGATTCCTCCACCGCACCTAGCGTCTTCGACTCGAGCAGCGAATCCGAATCCGAGTCTGAATATGAGTCGGAAGATAAGCTAGCTTCGGAAGATAAAGAGGAGCAACTTCCACCAGAATACTATCTCCAAGAGGCCGAGTCTCTTAATATCTCCCAGCTCCGACAGAAACGCTACAGCCCGAAAACTCAGAAGAGATTGGATAAGACGCAAGATTTTTAGGATAGGTGAGACATCATTGCAACATCCCGCTTCTATTACTAGGTTCGCTAATTATTCTAGGTTCTGTAATAGCACAAAACGCGGTCCGATAGAATGTTTATCCTAGCTCTCTGATACAGAGGAGACGGTACGCTTCCTCAAGGCTCTCTTCTCCTGGCGGTATAACCAGCAACGTAGAAAGAATAGACGTCGCACCCTAGGAGTAAAGACCAAAAGCTCGCTCAACTTATTCTAGAAGTGGTGGCATCTGATCTACAAGGCCGAGGTTGGATATGAGCTTAGCAAAGATATCCAAGTTAAGATCCGCGATATAAGATCTCGATTGAGTATCGATATCGGCATAGATAGTACGCGACTGACGTTCTATAGGTGCTCGCGATAGTTGCCACAGACAAGAAACTTTCCCTTAAAGGTCGACCGAAAGCGACTATATATATCGAGGATATGGCCGAGTTTGCCCGAGTGATCCTATCCACGACAGAGATGACTTTTCCTTGTGGCTAGTACCGGATATAACTCCTCCTTTTCTACCAGCTGGCCGCCATCACTAGTAGCCGTCCCGGGGCGCTACTAAAACTTCGCTTCCAGGATCTCAAGTTGACACTGGTTCGGGATCCGAATGGAGAACGTCCTCGACTTTTTATCTACTTAAGACCGGAATTCACAAAATCATTTCTTAGTAAAAAAGAGTCGTAAGAATATCCCCTCACTAAGCCATTCCTCATGCTTATCTTTCCTCTAGTCACATACTTCTCAGCGCCCTTTTACTTATCATTTCCAATTAGAAACACATTCCCGATTCCGGAGATCATCTTTGATCCCACGTTAGTCCTTAGTCCTTATATTTTCCTACTAGGCATACTATTTAGAATTAGTGCATTTAAAAGTCTATCAAAAGACGGCCCTGTAATGGACTGTCCCGAGAAATTATACCGCCTTCGGATCCTAGATAGACTTAGTGAGCAGGAATTAAAGCTAAAGAACGAAATTCTCGATCAGAATGTGTTTTGCCAAGCAGTACGAGAGGCTGATAGCCTTCGAATCGCAATCGAAAAGGGACTTACCGGGTCATAGCTGCATTACAGAATGAAACGAGGTAGTAAGATTACCGGCTTCGCGGAAGTCGCGAAGCCATATTGTCTTCGATATAGCGCAGCAAAAGCGTTCAACAATAGTCGTAAGTGACACATTACGCATATAGGATTTTTTGGCTAATGTGTTCCTCTCTACCAGCGGACGTATCAAATGAATTGCAGAACGTGATACTGCAGCACGCCAGTATTAATACTTTTGTCCGGCACTATAGTGTAGATATCCACATAGATGCCCAGGCAATTATACGGGGCATACCCGCTCAGAAACAGCTCATACGGTTTGCCTGCTCAATAAGTCGATCGATTGATCCTCGCAGACCCTATCGGCTTAAGGATTCAAGCTGTATCAAAGACATCCCCCGCATACGTACCCTAAAAGATAGAAAACAGGCAAGAAAGCGAATTCGAGACGCTAAGAAGCGCACCTATAAAAAAGCCCAGGCTACATTACAGCAGGAGTTCGGCGATAACCCACCGCAGAGTGGCCCTCATTCCCGAATAATCCGCAAGCAGTGGAAAGCTCAAGATAAAGGTATCAAAAAGCTACGCCAGAAATTTGATCATGCAGACAAGCAGTATAATCGCGCAGTAAAGCAATTACGAAATGAGAAGGGATGGCAAAAGCACCGATTAGTTCGTAAAAATCTAGAGCGGTACAAAAATAAGCAGCCGGTAATCGACAGTAAACGGCAACTTTCCGGAAAAGTTATTAACGAAGAAGTTATAGGGGCGTTGCAGCGTACCGGCTATATAACACCGCAGCATATAACACTTATCGACAGTGTTCTGACTCTGCCGGGTACAACAGTCGAGAAAGAATATAAGCGTCGAATTGCTACAATCAATGCGGTGATTGCGGTCTGTGATGCGGAAGAGGGTGCTCCCTCGCGGCCTCGTGCCCCACAAAAACGCACCGCCGACGCTGCCGATATGCCACCTGTTACCCCCCTGCCTAAGAGGCAGAAGTCTATCCCCTCAGATGAGAGTGGTGATACTTTCTCTAAAGCGATCGCTTCTGTTTGCGTCAAATGTCCAGGAGAGAGACCAACGATCTGCTTTATTTGTCTTAGTAATACCAGACTTCCAGAACGCGAACGCCTGAAAATGTACAAGAACCCCGGGTCCCTCAGCCGACACTTCGTCAACAAACATATCAAGCCGTTCCCAAATGACATGCACTATGAGTGCAACATTTGCGGGGAAAAGCTGATGTCAAAATCGGGACTCCTGAACCATGCGCAAAGAATGCATGGAACTGTCTCCTGCCTACCTTTACCAGCTCTTGGCCTACCCCTTCCTTAGATATTCGATGTTTCTTGTTTCCCTCTAATGTGTCCTACAAAGCGAGGTTAAGCGTGTACAGCATGCAAATATCCGATCGCACAATTAATGATTTTGAGGAAATGCATTGATGACCACTCGTAGCCAAGATATCTAATAACGAGTCATAGTAATAAAACCAGAGCAATGATATGATCGACAAGTTATAGCACTACCTGCGCCGAATCTTCTTACCACGGCGAGCATTCGAATCTCCATCTACTCCATCCAAGTGTCCCACGCCAATCACAGAGGCCAGAGCTTCACTCAGTAGGCTACTACGAGGCTCTCCAGGAAAGTAGTCTTTTCTCAGCGGTTCATCCGGTACTTCTCCACACTTCTGAAAATCCTGAGAACTACCCCCATGAGCCTCGAGTTGGTGGCTGATCTCCACTGTGCTGGCTTTCCGCCCCCAAGATGTGCTTGGTCGCTTTAACGGAGACCCGCCCTGGAATGCGCGGCTCTGTCGCAGTATCATCATGAAATATGGCCCAACGAAGGCATACGTTTGCGTGTCCACTAGGTTCAGATACCTACATTTGATTCAGCGCCCCAGTCACACAACTGCCCCGATGGCTTTAAAATCGCAGTTGCACTATGATAGGAAACTCACCGAATATCCGCTGGAACGGTATCTCCCGTTCTAAGCTCGACCATGTCACCCGGCACGATTTCCGACGACGGCACCGAGAATGTCTGTCCACCTCTCGATACAGTTCCCGTCGGGGACGACAGCGAATGTAACAACTCCATAGTCTTTTCTGAGGCGTACACCTGAAAGAATCCAACAATGATATTCAAAACAATGACTGCGCAGATCACTTCGCCCTCAATCCACGGCTGAATACCGAAACTGACCGCCATGGCCAGACCAAAACACCTGCAACAAATGACTAGATCAGAATTGGACTATTTTCAACCAGTTTCCAAAATGTCTTGGCAAAAGATAGCGGTCTCTTACTAGCATCATTGCGTTAGCCACTTGGCGCACGCAAATTTTGAACAACGACACACCTTCCCCTTCGTCCAGTTTATTGGGATCATGTTGCTGGCGATGACGACTCGCTTCGTCAGGGGCCAGATGCTCGTCCAGTTCAGTGCTGAGTTCTTTAATCACGGCTTCGTAAGTTCGCGTGTGAGCTGGCTGGCTTAGTGGGCTGCCGCCCGACCGGAGTCGACGGCGATGTTTTGCTTCTTGCCAAGCATTGGATATTGTTTTCCGGAATGTAGCTAGCTTTAACTGATTGGAATGACTACATATGTACCGAGATGTTGCCCATCCGTCTTTTATTCTGGAGCAATTGGATAATTGAACAAAATGTAGCTCTGTGCGGGGAGTAAAGTTAGTCTTTTGAGTCTCAGCAAAAATTCTCACTCTGCTCGAGTGTGCTCAGGTTTAGCTTTGCCCTATCGCTGGGTCGCCACCGAGGTCGGCCGGTTTCTGGGAACTCATAGGAAGAAATGGGGTTATGCTCTTGGCGCCGAGACGTTGGGCAGGGTCTGTAAGCCGACCGCCTCTCCGCCATCGGGCAATAACCGTGCCAAGACCACTAACATCAGGCGGGCTTGGCACAATTAGCCAATTATAATCGAACAAATATTCAGTCGCGCAACAATGGTCGTCATCAAGTGACGGCAATACTGCGAAAGAAACCCTCTATGTGCCATGATTGAGTCATTGAGTGCCAAGAGCGCCAAGAATACAGAGTGACTACCCCGCAAACGGAGAATTGCCAAGAATAAGGACTAGGGCGTTGCTGATTTCTAAGCTTTGGCTGGTGAGTCTGCCTCGTGATGCAACAATGCACATATTTGCTTACATCCTTCTCTCGGCTGGTCCCTAGGCAAAACAAACGATTAAACGCATCAAAGTACGTTCAGTTAGGTTTCTATTTCGCATATGCGAATATTGTTTCCTAAACCTTGGAGCAAGCCCAGCTGGCTGATCCACCACGCTAGAATATGCCTAAGTGTCTTCTAAAGCTACTTCAGTTAGTATCCAAACACTTTGGTTCTTGCACTCCCCAAAGACAACACGAAAGCCCTAGCGATCGTGGACTCAATCAAGCTCAAATAGCTCAAACTCCCATCGACGCTGAAGTGAGTTTAGAGACGACCGAAAGCATGCTTCCACGTCCGACAACTACGATAAGAAAACGTGGCTTTGGAAATAGAAGGTTCATGCTCGAGAATGGGGACCACCACCACTTCCTGAGACTGCCACCGTCGAAAAGACAGTTTCTTAAAAAAAATCGAAACACGAGCTGGATATCCTTCAAAAAAAGAACTAAAGCTTGCTCACAACCGTCAGCGGATTTGGAATGGGAGCAATGGACCGCGAGTCAACAAACTGGCATCGTGGCTGGTGAAAAAATGGCAATCCTAGCGCAGAAATACGGGGATATATGCGATATCGTGGGTCACGGCTCATCTGGAATCGTCTTATTGTCGCGCAAAGCCCAAGAGTGGAACCCGAACATTCATCGCTTTTACGCGCTCAAAGTCTTCTGCCGCGGAGCAGAATCAACCGAAACAGCTTACCGGAGGCGCGTTGAGTCCGAGTTTTACATATCCTCTTCATTGCAACATCAAAATATTGTTCGGACGTTTGAATTGCTTCAAATAGGTAATGACAGCCTTTGTGAATGCTTGGAGTATTGCTCCGGTGGGGATCTGCATTCATTAGTAGTTACATCCGGTCAGTTGGAAAAGGCAGAGGGCGACTGCCTCTTTAAACAGCTCATGCGTGGCGTCAACTATATCCATGAGATGGGAATTGCTCATCGCGACTTGAAAGCCGAGAATCTTCTTCTCAGCCCCAATGGTTGCCTCAAGATTTCCGATTTTGGGAGCGCTGAATGTTTCCGCCTTGGTTGGGAGACCCATATACATATGTCCAGGACACGTCGCGGATCACGCCCTTTTGTATCGCCGGAACAATACTTTTGCGAGGAATTTGATCCTAGATCAGTCGACATTTGGGCTGCAGCTATAACCTACATTGTGATGAGAACGGGTAGGATTCCATGGAAAATAGCGACCGATCAAGATGAGTATTTTCGAGACTACGTCGCAGACCGTACAGTTGAAAAGGGGTACTTCTTTATTGAGGAAATATGCAATGTTCGTTGCCGATCTCCTGTCCTATCTGGCTGGTGTGCTAACTCTGCAGTAATAGATAGCAAGCCGACGAGTGATATATTCGATGCTGGATATTGACTACGTGTGCCGGCCTATATCGACTGAAATTCTTGATTCTCGGTGGCTACAAGAGACTAAAACCTGTACAGCGGCTGAATCAAGACCACTTTAGCTAGATAACTTTATCCATGACGACAATTTACTGCTTGCTTCTCATCCCCGCGGAGCTTCTTCAGACCTCCCGCAATTAGCTGTCTGTAAATGTATGGGAAGAAGCAGGGGTGGGGATAAACGTGAGAGAGCTACTGCTGATCTGAATGTATAAGAATAATCAACAAACGCATTGCTGATGCCTCTCACCGTCTCATAAGTCCTCTACCATCCACCAATATAAGGTATGAAAACGTCTAGTTTCTACTGTGGTTTACCCACTGCAAGTTCTCTCCTCATACTTGTTTTTATTCTTAGTAAAGACCCAGCAATGGTGCTTGATCGAACTAAGTACATATTTGGCGCGTGAGAAAGCAGGCCCTGGGGACAGTGCACTCCCTGAGCCCAACCTGCCCACAATCCGTTGCAAATACCTCCTCCAGATTTCCCTCCTCCACATACCCATAATTTCCATAAAATGATGTTCCGTTTTCCAGTAAGTTGTTTCCCATGATACGTGCGTGCTAAGACAGTGCGGCGGTTTCTTCCCAAGCCCCGGTTTCTTCCCCAGCCCCGGTTTCTTCCCTAGCCCCGGTTGATGTCGGGCCAAGGAAAACATCTGTTAGGGCTGCTCCGGGATCTGTTCCAAGGGGGTCAACTGCGGGTTCTTTCTCGCTCTGCGACGAAAGAAGACTCTCTTAGCCCATTTCCAGGTTTCGACACCGATGAAGAACAGAACCGCCTCGACAGCCACGATACCCCATTCCCAGGTGATGGGCTTGTGTTTGAAGACGACGTCGTTCAAAACGGGGATGTAGAGGATAGGGAACATGGTAATCCATCCGGCCATGACAGACCAGAAGAGGAACTTGTTGCGCCAGACGTCGTACATCCACTGGGTGAGATATTTCTTGGACTTGGGTTGCATGCGGAAGAACGAGCGGCGCAGGTTGACCATCTCCCAAGCCAGGAACAGCGCAAACCATGTCAGGCACACGAATGTCGTGGCACGTGCTCGGAAGACCAGTTCGCAGTCTTTGATCTCTTCGGACCACTCCTTGTTGCAGCCACTGGCCAGGTTACCGTCGCCGAATCCCCACATGCGGATGGAAAATGCTGTCAGACAGAGCGCGGCCGTCCAGACACCATACACCAGAATGTCGATGATCACCTCCCAGGTGAAGATTCCTTGCTTACTCTGAGGAGGACGGTTCATGATGTCAGGGGCAGCCACCTCCATTCCGAGGCCCATATCGGGCATACCCGATGTAATCATAATAATCCAGAGAATTTCGACCGGTGACAGAGGGAAGACGGACTGATTATCAGCGTCTTTGAAAGCTAATCCGATGAGTAAGGTGCAGGCCTGAGCGATGTTCTCTGACAATAGATGAAGCACGAATTTTTGAATATTATCAAAGATACGACGACCTTCTTCGACGGCATTGAGAATCGATGCGAAGTTATCATCCGTGAGAATAATATCAGATGCATCTTTAGCAACATCCGAACCTGCCTGTCCCATAGCGATACCAACATCGGCATGCTTAAGCGATGGAGAATCATTCACTCCGTCTCCGGTCATAGCTGCAAAGCGGCCACGGCGATGAAGGGCATCGATCATACGGACCTTGGTCTGCGGGGCACAGCGTGCAATGACCAAAGGCAGCGTCGGAAGCAAATCTACCTCTTCATCAGTGAGTTTATCGAACTGATTAGCAGTCATAACCATGGCGTCCGCGACATCAGCTGCCACCGCGTTAAAATCGGTAGGAAGGATTCCGACTTGCTGAGCAATCGCTTTGGCAGTGCCGGGGTGATCGCCAGTCACCATGTGGACAACGATACCAGCCCGGTAACAGGCCTGGATTGAGCCTGCCGTTTCGGGGCGCGGAGGATCATACAAGCCGATCAGACCTAGGAAGCACAGATCATTCTCTACATCTTCACGATTCAGGTCGGCGTCTTCGAGCAGTTGTGTCTGGGCAGTGTACGGTCGATGAGCTAGAGCTAAGACCCGAAGCCCTAGTTTGGCGAGTTCCTCCATGTTCTGCATGATCTTTTCGCGGTGGTCGTTAGTAATTGGCACGGAGGTAGATGAATCCTGGTCCCAGATGACAGAGGTGCATGAGTCTACTATGCGCTCGACCGCACCCTTGGTGAACACCATTGTCCGGGTCTCTTGTGGGGTGATTTTCCTGAAAATAACAGACATTTTCTTAACAGTTGAGTCGAATGGAAATTCAGCCTGTTGGTGCCACACTGTACCCTGACCCTTCTTGATCCAGCGGTCTCTGTTCCAGTTAAACCTCGACGCAAAGACATGAATGGCAATTTCTGTGGGTTCACCTCTCGCGTTCCATTCGCCCTCTTCGGACTTATACACGTGAGAAAGATTAGCCATCGAGGCGACGTCCAAGAAGTCTTCGAGCTGGCGATTTCCCGAGACCAGGCCTTCTGCGTTCTCCGTAGCGGTACCTTCCTTCTCATAATCCAATTTCGAAGGAGGCATAGAGCTGAAGGTGACATCTCCAACGGTAGGATTGAAAGGCTCATTGGATGGACCGACGGAATATGTCCCTCGAGATGGAATCCAGGCCTTTTGGACAACCATCTTGCCCTGAGTCAATGTACCGGTCTTATCGGAACAAATATCTGTGACGGCGCCGAGCGCCTCCAGCGAGTCTAATTTGCGAACGATTACGTTCCGCTCGACCATACGTTTGGTGCCCACTGCCATAGTGATAGTAAGCACGACCACCAGGCACGCCGGAATCATACTGATACCGGTTGCAACAGCATACATGATGACTTCGGTGTTGCTGCTAAATTCGTTTGCAGCCATGCAAATGATGGCAAACACAACGGCAATTCCAAACAGTAAACATGCCAGCTTTGACAGCTTCCTCTGTAAGGGCGTTCCGACATTGACACCGAGGAATCGACCCACGGCATCTGCCCAGGTGAGACTCCAGGCCTGGACGTACCAACGTTTCTTGGTCTCACCGTTGGGACCACGCTTGACCTGACGACGCTTATTGCCGCTGGCCCGTAATGCGAGGGCAATAGATCCGATTTCAGTGAACATGCCTGTACTGACAACCACACCACGCCCACGACCACGAGTGACGGTACTGGAACTATAGGCAATATTAAGGCGGTCTCCAGGTCCAGTATCCTCTTTGAACGTTGAGTCACATTCCTTCTGGACGGGAAGAGACTCGCCAGTCAGGAGAGCCTCGTCGGTCTCGAAGTTGACTGCTTCAACCAGCCTGATATGTGTTAGCAAATTGTCCGACAACTGCCTTGGTGGCTTGGAATCGCAGTTGCACGATGATAAGAATCTCACCGAATATCCGCTGGGACAGTATCTCCCGTCCTAAGCTCAACCATGTCACCGGGAACGATGTCCGACGACGGCACCGAGAATGTCTGTCCACCCCTCGAGACAGTTCCGGTCGGGGACGAGAGCGAATGCAATGACTCCATAGTTTTCTCGGCGGCATATTCCTGGAAGAACCCAACGACGATATTCAAGACAATGACAGCGCAGATGACTCCGCCCTCAATCCACGACCGAATTCCGAAGCTGACCGCCATGGCCAGAATCAACACCTATCACCCACTGTATTAGATTGAGCCTGAGAGACTTTTGCGATATCAACACGAAGAATAGATAGAGGGGGGTCTTACTAGCATCATTGCGTTGGCAACCTGGCGCACGAGGATCTTGATCACCGACACGCCTTCGCCTTCATCCAGTTTGTTGGGTCCATATTCCTGCAGACGACGACTCGCTTCTTCGGGGGATAGACCTTCGTCCACCTCAGTTCCGAGTTCCTTGATCACGGCTTCATAAGGGAGGGTGTGAGCTGGCTGGCTCAGTGGGCTGGCGCCCGACCCAGAGATGGGGGGCACGTCGTGCTTCTCGTCTGGCATTGGAGATTACTCTCGGTTGAGTATATATTGATGATGACCACCGAGCTGTTTGCACGTCTGTCTCCTTTGTTCTGGGTCAATCACCGGATAGTTGGACAAAAGTGTAGCTCTCAGAGTGGAGAGGGATGTGGGACTTAAGTTTTCAAGCGAATGCTCAGATCAGAATTTGCTAGCGTGAGAAACATCCCCAGCCTTGGCCTTTGACTTCTAAAGTTTGATCCCCAGGGTAGCGGCGCACGTTTCTCATTGGAAGAGAAGCAATGTCGGTCTTGGCGCCAATATATTAGCCGTCCACCTCGTGCCTGATAGGCGCCGGTTAGTAGTGGGGTTCCTATAAACGGAATTCTACGGGGCCTAGAATGCCAGCAATTACTGCATTGAGGCTCGTATCTGCAAGCGCGGAACCGCCAAGATCTGGCAAGGCAAAATTGCCAAGTTCCAGGATGTTGCGGTTGCGGAATATTTCTTCTGGCCACCTTACAGAGTTTCTCCATTAGGGTGTAGTGGGTTTGCCTCAATTAAAACATGGGTATTTTATTAATCTAATTGTCGATTAGATGGCACCGAGGAACTTTTTATGGAAGTGGCAAAATCTCTGCAAGCAGGAGCAAATATTGGCGCCAAGAGTTAGTGCCAAATCACTTGGGAGGAGGAAGAAGCCGGAGGAAAATACTTCGTTGTCGGCCTTTATCTCCGGACAGCCTCTATATTTATATGGACTTTGAGATCCAATCTCTTTGGCCTAATTTACCTGTAGGGTCAACCGAGACTCCGCACAATGTTACAAATAAAAGTATAGATCAACTTTTACATGAAAGCAGTCAAAAATTGTACCTTCCCCAATAGAAGACTAAATTATCCAAGACTAATGTGTATATAGAGTTCTCCGGTTATGGGGAAGCTGCTCAATATAGGGCTGATCATAAAAGTCGTATGTGACTGAGTCTGTTCGCATGCAATGTGATATCATAAACAATCGCACTCGTATTCCAAAAATGAGTGCCAAGAGAGATTTCCCCTGAAAGGGGTTAGATCACCATGCCAATTGTGCAATCATGATATCACATATATCCCCGTATTTCTGCGCTAGGATTGCCATGTTTTCAACAGCCACGATGCCAGTTTGTTGACTCGCGGTCCATTTCTCCCATTCCAAATCCGCTGACGGTTGCGAGCAAGCTTTCAAATACGGTGAAAAGCGAAAAGGGCGGCAGGAGATGGCGCGCACAAAGAAACGCCGAGCAACTATATAACCGGCCTCTCGAGTTATTCCCCTGGCAACCAATATCCAGCCCAAGGTGCAAGATATCCCGCAGAAGGCAAAGAGGGTGCGTAGTGACGTCAGGTTTTGGCAATCGGCTGAGAACAATCTTGTAGGAGCGGGGTAAAAGAATTCTCGCTAGTAGACGTCAAGAGGCCAAAGCGTGTTGGTGCCTTTGGTGCCTAAGGACCTGTGGGCGACAGGTGTGATTTATATGGCAATGCACACTGGACGGCATCTTGGGTGCGTCGCCCACAAGGACAAAGACGAGTTCTACCTGCGCTACCTGGAAGACCGTAAGCATGAGGATGGATTTGCGCCAATCGAGAGACTGCATAGGGTAAGCGTGACCTGAAAACCTGCAAGTTTTGCAGGATACATGACTGCTTCTTAACTTCTATTCAGGCTCGTTGCCGCAACGTAATCTACTCCATCCTAGATCTTAACCCATCACGCCGCATCAATGCCTCACAAGTGGTGAAGTCGGAGTGGGTGCGACGGATTAAGCTGTGCAAGGCTGGCGAGGGAGTGTCCTGATCCAATCTGATCCTATCAGCTTGGCTGAATGGCAAAAAATGTCATTTGAGAGCCGCTTTTTATAAGGTGCTTTCTAAGCCTCCTGCAATGCATGAGCAACCGATACGTTAATACGAGGGCTTGGACCTCTTCAACCATAGACACGGCTCTGCCACGATTCCAAGCCCCCTTTCAGCCTTCCACGGAGCATTGGTTCACACGGTTTGAGCCAATACCCATACTACTATTACCCGCACAATGAAGGATAGTGAGTTAAATTTTATATTACAGTAAACATTGATACTTGACACTAGCCGGCATTAAGTGGAACATGCCACGGGCAGCAGATACCCCTGTCTTGGGGTTTCCATCCACGCTCGGGTGGTGTAGGTGGTAGTTCTCCGTTTCGATAGGATCATATCGCGCTGACTCTCTATGTATGGTGTCCGGCATGCTCTCCTGGCATCAGAAGTCGAGGTTGGCCTATTTCCATTGGAGTTTCACCAGTTTTTGGGTCTTCTCGGTATTCTGGGCATCACGGTTATTCAACCCCTCAGGTTGAACTGTTTTATCATCCTTGCAGTGCCTACTGTCCTGGTGTAGGCTGGTCCTTTCTCGGGTGATTTCCTCAACCTTCTTAGGTTCGAGGACTATGTGATGGTAGCGACAGAGGCTCTCGCACCGGCAAATATGGTATAATAGCGAGAGAATCTGGAGCAGAACATGAAAGGTTCTGAGAGGACATATCTTGGTTGGTATGATCAGTTGCAGCAACACCTCCAGTAGAGGAGTGAGTATAACCGCTAAACTCATTCCCAGGCCCTTCAGGGTTCGACCAGTAGCTCTTGCTGACGGCATCATGCCGAGGGGGTTGCTCTACGCAGGTAGGGGTATAGGAAGAAGACCCACGTCTAGATGGTTATAGAATCGCGGACCCCATGGGGCTTTTTGATGCGGCAGAATAAGGGCAGAAAATAGCGGTGAATAAGGGTGGTCACAGACTTGTGCGGTGCCACTATATAGGAAAACCCAAGTTGATTGGACATATATATAGCCTCTTGTATCCCATCAGAGATTAAGAACCATCAAGCTTCCTTTGATTTACAACAGGATTAATGATGAGGCTTCGTTCCTAGTCAGCAACTGCATCATGTCACATATTTTGAATGTATTCCCCGTTTAGCTCCGATGGAACTTGGAGTCCAGGCCTCCTTACTTAATGAGCCACTGGATTTCAGTAAGATGCTGGTCCCTGCAAAATTCCAGCGCATTCTGGCTGTGCAACCCATACAGCATACACGTTATGCTCAATTGGGCAGCTAGGGCCCTCTTGGGCTTCTTCCCTTTTCCTTATTCTGTCAAGCGGAGCAGGGATACCCAGGCTAAGAAGTATATTAACCGTTGGCTGGAGCGAGCCACGCATTAAAATTCTATTAATAATTTGCTTCAGACCTTGTCTGGACCCCTCTTGTAAGAAGCCTTGCATACTGGGCAGCACGGTTGCCGCCAGAGTAGCCATTTGTCCACGCAGGTAACATGGAAAGCATGGCCGCAGGGAAGTCCGCGAACTTGGGTCTCATTTTCCATGATATCTAAGCATATAGCGCATGCATAGTCTGAGAATATGATATCTGGCACAGGCGGAGATAACATGTCTCGTGTAGCCGGAACGCAACTTGAAAGACCCTCTGGAGTGTGAGATGACTCGAGATACCCGACCTTACCTAGACTTCCATCGGAAAGTATGATTGGGTCTTGAGCCATAGTACCTGCTTTCATTGCCGATAAATGCACTGGGCTCTCGGCTGGAGATTGGGGAAGGGAATCTGATGGATTGAGGCTCGAGATGGTGTTCGGTAAATTCGGAGTTGAAGGTTGAATTAAGTTTGTTCTTTGTCACACATTAGCATAAGCTTTATCGTGAGCAGATGAGATGTGGACATAGTGCCTTGGTTTGATTTGTTGGCTCTTCCATGTTTTGAATTCGGTCGTTGGTAGGTATTTGTTAAGATCATATATAGTCGGAAGCGGCTGTGCCTGCTTTCGGACCAGGCTCGTCTGCGGCTGGATGAACCTAGGAAAAACTGCCGCAGGACCATTCTGTGAGGAACGTCCTCGATAGCGACAGAACCAATGTGCAAAGGCCGTTGCGCTTTATATGTAGGAAGATGAGTTTAGCCTTCAGAGACTCGTTGTTTTTTTGGTAAATGCTTACCACAAACCAATGACCAAGACAACACAAATGACTGCTGTGATGGCAGGGGAGGTAGTGGGACCAGTTGAAGTATCCGGCATTTCCTCTTGTCACTTAGTAAAAAGCAAACAAAAGACGAGCTCGTAAAGTCGGGGAGATAAAACATTAATATATCCTCCACCGCTCTATCTTTTCGATCTAATATGCGGGATTTTTCTGCGCCATACCTATAGATCACGATAGACATCTCTTGCTCAGTCGCCGACCGATCAACTCCAACCTCAAGTGGTCAAGTTCGAATTTCTTTTTCGGAGGAATATGGTATTGTGGGCTCGTTTTTGATGATGTGTGATGGATTAACCACCATATTTTGATGAGATCCCACGTACAATTACAACAAGACTCATACGACTAGTAATGTCAAATCCTTAGACCTCAATTTGAACACTTGTGACTGATTCTATAGACTTGGCGAAGGCGGTCGTTCCAAAGCCGAGAAAAACGAGATGAAGCACAAGCAGGCTGTCCCCATATCATTGGAATATATCCCCTACGACCCTAGGATACGGGTGTGGATAAGTTTATACTAAACAATCTGTGCGACAAGACCCTTTGGCCGATAATATCACCCGTACAAAGAGTATCCAAAGCCAGCGGAATAAGCAAAATCCGAAATCCGCGCTATTCATCTAACGAGATTTTCTCCTTTTCGATGTGTAGCCTCTGTGTGATTTTGCAGAGCCGCGCTAACCATGGATGGATGGCCAGAGCGTGGCTGCGGGCACATGGGATTGGCTGTGGTGGGGAAGCTGATAGGCACGCCGCAAGCAGTGACGCCCAGTGCTAAACGTGATTTGCCGAGCAAACCCCTCACGCAAATTCTTAGATGGCCCCGGCGTATGTTGTATGCGGCAATTATTGAAATTACGATAACCTGCAGCTATATAATGAATTTTGCAGGCCCCTTCGAATTCTTCGCCCTTGATAAAGTCTTGCGAGTTTTGCGACATGTGGAAGCCACCGATAAACTTTCTCACCCTGCATTGTACGTGCATCGGCATCTATACCATGTTCCCCATGATCTAATTATTTTTGGCAGATGCCTGGATTATCACCCTCAGCATTCTGAGCTTGGTTATCATCTACCCTTATGGTAATCTGAAAGCCATCGATGCTTATTTCTTCGGAGCCAGCGCGTCGACTGAGTCGGGTCTGAATACGTGAGTATTTTTTTCATCTTTCCTTTCGATCTCACCGAGTGGCTAAACAAGGACTTTTTATGGGTATCAAGTGTCGATGTCAAAGCTTTGAAGACCTACATACCAACAGGTGTACATATACATCATTCCAATCCTGGGAAATTTGGGATTCATCAACATCATCGTAGTTGTATTTCGGGTTCGATGGTTTGAAAAGCGCCTTAGAGCAATTGGTGAGAAGTCTTCCACCCCCTACCCTCCCCCAACTCAACGCTATCATCGAGAACTAACTTGCCTCTCTAAAATGTAGCCCCGCATCTTTTGAGGCCAAACGCTCCCCCCGAACAACAAGACGCAGAGGCACATTTGAAGGACAAAAGAAGTTTGAGTAGCAACGATGATGAAGCCCCAAACGATCAATTTAGCAGCATTGAAATAGACGACTCGGATAAAGAAAGGGCGCGTGTTGAGACTCGGGACAAATCTTCGAGGTTGGTTTCGATGCCATCGATCAACATAACAGACTCTTAAACATAATGGGTACTAACTCATGCACCAGGGTTTCCCTGGAATTGAACGATGCGAAAGCCGATGACACAGCCGTTTCGAATATCAATCCGACAAAGCAAACCATTACATTCGCCGAAGACCATCGGCCGTCTTCCGACATGGACAAAGCTCTGTATATTCCGCCTCCGTGGAGACGTGAAAGAGGTAAATGAAAATCAGGCTCATATCTCCCTCCGTATTCTCACGAATACTATATAGGGGCCTCGTTTTCTGAGATTGATGAAAGGCTTCATGATGAAGATGATGGTAAGTCCTGATAAGGTGGCGCCTAAACGCAACTCCCAAGTTAATCGGTTCGCTAACTTGGTTCATAAAAGGACGATCCGAGAAAGTCCTCAGTCGTCGACTGACTACCAGAAGCATGCAGTCTGGTACTCACACCCTCAAGCGAGTTGTAACCTCCGTGTTAGTTTTGGGAGGCTCTTCTAGCTCTGACAGAGGGATGCCACTAACAAAGCGGAGGGACACAAAGCAGCTCGATTTGCCGAATATGTCTTCACAAGCTACAGTAATATTCGAAATCAGATTTACCTCTACACTCTTAGACTTTCATTCCCGAACCGTAGCTTGAAACACGCTAGTCCAACTTTAGCCATTCCCCACTAGCCCGGTTAAGCTGTATTGTATTCCCTGGTAACGTTAGATGAGTCATTGTTATAATAATGTAATTCGCTTTGGAATTCGACAGAATCTTTCCTTCATGCGAACAGGCCAAACTTGGGGAAAAGAAATTCTGGTATAATCCTCCAATTCCCTTAAAGTACTGTAAATAAATCTTGGGTTACTCCCCACGCAGTATTTGACATTCAATCTAGGCCTTCTTATCGATGAGTAGGATGCTACAATGCCAAGACAATCGTTCCTTGCAGCTTCACTTACAACATGGATTCTTTCAAGAAACTGCCCCCTGAAGTCATTCAACAGATTCTCGCCAATATCAGTGATTTTGCAGGCATTGAAAACAGCCTGTTGGCATCTCGACGACTCAATGCCGTCTTCCAGGCCCAGCCTACCCGCATCATACAAGAGCTGATCCTCTTAAATCCGATTACTTGTATGCCAGAAATACAAAAGCTATGCTATAACCTCGGACACCTCAGTATCTCTTCACTACAATGCCCGGATCTTGAGCACTATCACCAGACATGCGAGGATCCGCCAATTTTAGGGTACACAGAATCACGGCATATACTTAAGATAGGCGCGCAGATCCAGCGTCTTGCGTGCAAATGTCTCATTATTATGCGAGAAGATCTCATCAAAACTCTTGATAATATCCCCGCGGATTCAATAAGTGGACCTCCACTCCAAATCCAAAATGCCAGCCAACCCTTCACCTGGACAGAAGAGTATCACACATACTGGGCTCTCTGGCATCTGCATCACTACTCCCACCTGCGCAAAGCAGCAACCCAGCGATGGAACTGGAACGAATCCTCAATCCGGGAACTAGACGCATACAACACCTGGAGCGAAATTGACTATCGCACAGCCGAAAGACTCTGGACAGTATCCGCCGTCCTCTCAGATCTGGGTCTGACCCTAAACTGGCTGCCTAATGACCCAGAAGCAGAAGAACCCGCCCAAACCATCTGGCCCGCTCCGGAAGAAACATCAATACCTTTCTTCCCATCATTTGACCTGCCACCCATACAGTCACAAGATAGCAGCCTCTGGGCTACGCCAGATCCTCCCGAGGACACAGAGTTAACATCCGCCTGGATGCTCGCGCCGAGACACCGTGCCTCGCGTCACTGGCACGTCGCACACCTCTATCTCAGTGGTATAAATTTCACACGGACCGTGCCTGCATGCTACTCGCTGACGAACATGAAACCATGGCGACGACTCGGTTGGGTTATCTGGGATGGGTGGCGTATATATTCTATTGGATTGAGTAATATCGCTCGAAAGAAAAAAATCCCCCTTCCGGATGGCGGTTTCCTTGAACAGGAGCCGCGGAATCCGAGGGATCGGAAACCGGGGATTGATTATGTGGCTAGGTGGTTTGCGATGATTGGGGAGGAGAAGCCTTGAGGGGACTTTTGGAGACTGGGGATAGGGCTGATGGGATGTTTTGAGAAATATTCGGGGGGGGGAATATAGAAGTCATAATCCTCCAGGTTTGATCTTGATATCAACGTGGAACCTTCGAGCTATATGATCATGATCTCAATATCCATGGATATTCAAGTACTACCTACGACCCAACTCTCTGTCAAGTATGTGGGCGCTGCCGAACTTCCGTAAAATTCTGCGAATATTTATGATCCTGACCTTGCTGCACTCATGCTCTTCTGCCATTTGAGTAATAGTTAGTGACTGCCTCTCTATCATGTTTCGGATGTATAGTAGTTTCCTGTAATTTACAAAGAACAAGATTTCACCCCGTCATGTAAAATACAGTTTCTATTCTGGGAACAAAGGGATCGACGGATATAGCCTATCTGGGTTAGTGTTTCAAATTAGAGTTTTGGGAGTTTAAGTCGAAGAGTGTAAAGGTAAATCTGATTTCGAATATTACTGTACAATAGGCCGGAACTCTCAGTTCCATAATCTGTCTGCCAAAGATCCGGAAACACTCGGCGGTATCGAATATCGAAGCTTGAAGCTCCTGTTAAAAATTGTTGTGGGATACTTCTTTGGCCTGCATCTCTTTGGTGCAATCTGCCTTGTAGGGTGGATTCTGCATGCGGATCCGAAATATCGTGGCTACCTTGCTGAATGTGGACAAGGCAACGTTTGGTGGTAAGTCAACTTTGTCTATTGAAATCAACGGTATAGTGACTTATTTCGTTTGCCGGGCGATAGGGGCTTTTACTGCGCTCAGACGATGATTGACAATCTTGGCTTTACTCTGACACCAGATTCGATGATCTCCTTTCAAGATGCGACCTTCCCAATGATTCTCATGAGTTTCCTAGCATTTGCCGGGAATACATGTTATCCATGCCTTCTTCGGCTTATCATCTGGGTCTCCTACAAGGTTTGCCCGGCGAAATCCTCGCTCAAAGATCCGCTCCACTTCCTGCTCGATCATCCGCGACGGTGCTATACGCTACTTTTTCCAAGCCGGCCAACATGGATTCTCTTCGGAATCTTGTTCCTCATGAACTCGATCGATGTTATTCTCATCGTTGTACTGGACTTGAACAATCCCGCCGTGAACAACCTCGCACCTGGTCCTCGACTTCTCGCTGCTATTTTCCAAGCCGCATCGTCGCGTCATACGGGTACATCAACTTTCAACTTGGCTGATGTGAGCCCAGCCGTCCAATTCAGCTTGGTCGTTATGATGTATATTGCAATTTTTCCGATTGCCATTAGCATCAGAGCTTCCAATGTTTATGAAGAAAAGACACTGGGCATATATGGTACTGAAGACGACATGGACGAGAGTGATGGCCGGTCTTATATTATCGACCATATTCAGAACCAACTGAGCTTTGACTTGTGGTACATTTTCCTCGGCTGCTTTTGCATCTGCATCGCCGAGGCCGGTAAGATCGCAGATACGTCAATTCCAGTAAGTGATCAATGTCTAACCCTGCGATAACAAAATTAACGATACCAGGCCTTTTCTGTATTCTCGGTGCTATTCGAAGTTGTCTCAGCATAGTGAGTTATCCATGTATACTTACACCTTTGCTTTGACTAATTCCGATGAAGTGGCAATGTTGGGCTTAGTCTTGGGTATCCAACTGTTTCGACATCTCTATCTGGAGAGTTCGCCGTTTTCAGCAAGCTTGTCGTTTGTGTGATGATGATCCGGGGTCGTCACCGTGGATTGCCTTACAAGCTCGACCGTGCCATTGTTCTCCCAGGCGAGCGCCTAGAAGAAGATCACCGAGATCAGGATGAGGTACAAACCTCGGTTGACTGAAGGAAGTCTCATGAGACTTGCTCGCAGATTTCGGAATGACGAGAAGACCGAGTACCTGCCACTCCTACGAAGCGACGTGATCCAAAAATTTGGACTTGGCTCAGAATATCTAGCAAAACTTCCTTCTTTTAAGTCTGAATGGACAGAGTGATCTGAAAAAACTAGGCGGTCTGAGTGGACCGAGTAGTCTAGAGCCTCTCTAAGGTGGAGCAAGGAGTAGACGTAAACCAATCACACATTGGCTCCTCTGATCCATTTGTTACTCCGCCATTTTTGTCTTAAGCAGTACTTCGTGCTCGATTCCCCAGCTCGCTGCCAATCACTCCTTGAAAAGTAACTGTATTGATTTGATGATATCCCCCACCACGCCGTTGGTTCCCGCAGGAGTGACCCCGTTTTCGCTCTAACCTGCGTTGAACTCACAATTAAGCGGTCCTCTTTCCTCCAGTTCATTTAATTTGATCAAAGTAGTAGAAGCTGCTATCAATTAATTGAAAATCAGCGGTAGCTGTGACCGGAGCTAGATAATCGTTGAATTGTTCACTCGGCCAATGTTGCTAGGAGGACAGTACCTGAAGGTTGTTTAAAATGGTATCTATAATTAGTGGGGATGTTAAAGTGGATCCATTTTACGTGTCGATCGGATGCAGTTTTAAAGTGTCGTTCCGAATGAAGTACATCCTGGGAGCAGAAAAGGGAGGGTTTCTTGCTTGGTGGAAGGTGCTCTTCGGGTAATAATTCAGCCGGTCCGAAACTGAGCATCGTAGTTGCGCCTACAGACTTGCAAACTTAGTGCAGCTTCGCTTCAACACCACACCCTATTTGTTTTCCGCCGACAGTCATGACCTACCGTTGATTTTTTTCAATTCATGATAGTCTCTTGATCAGATTAAATGAACTGGTCCAGGAGACTTAAAGGCCTGCCTAATTGTAAGTTCAACAAAGGTTGGTGGAAAAGCGGTGGTGGTGATACTGTAGCAATTAAAATTCAAGTGTTTAAGTGTTTGTACAGTATATAATGCTGTTGAAAGTGGTGAGAAGGTCGCTTAGACGCTGTCATCTCTGTAGAAAAGTCTGGTTGATTGAATAGGATTGGTTAAACAGCATTACCTTCTCCACCTATATCTACGGTCCATTAATACTCTCGTACCCCCAAGGTCTCTGGCCCGAAATTAGTTCGGCCTGGTTGCAAGGACCACCTCCGCTCCATTCCGAGCCCTCGGGCGAGACCGGAGAAGTTGAACTTACTATCCTCGTTCTCTCCTGTGGTTCACTGGTAAGACGTGGGGGTGACAGGGTATAGAGAATGCACGGACATCAGAGCAAGTGAAGACAATAAGCCAATAACATCTAATAGACACCATCCTTCCATTTCTGCTAATCAATTTAATTAATTAATTAAACAATATGATTTCCTCGAACAAGTAAAACACTCACCCAGTAACTTCCTTCACGTTTGACATGCGCATAAAGGACAAGGACCGTAAACACTAACACTGCCGTCAACTGCTCTTGACTTCCTATTTACTCAACGTTTATCGAGTTCGTCGTGTGCAATGGTCAACACACGTCTAGGATCAACTAATCCACCCGAGTTCCACGTGACATTTCTTAAAGGGCGCCCTGGGCCTCTACTATAGCGAGAGCTCAAACACGTTGAATCGACCCCTAGCGCCATCGAAAATGAGGGGCTTCTCAATTCTTCAACGCCGCCGCACTTAAATGCGTTTGCCTGTCTTATTCTGGTCTAAACCCAGCTAGCTTTTTTTTTTGATTAACTTACGATACATGTATGCTGAGTTAGGGAGCTAAATTTGTTCATCGCTCCTAGGATCATGGTCATGGCCTCCGGGAGCTTAATATCCTCCAGGAACTGGACCTGTCACTCCCAGGAGTGAGACAGATCGTTCCTGGGCTCTCTACCTTGGATCCTGGAGACACACTCGAAACACCCTTATAAAAGGTCCAAGACCACGTGCAGCAGCCGAATACTACTAACATCACGTGGAGGGGCCTTAACTCATCAACACTCAGCTACGCGCCGTCTTAGCGCCCACCTATTGATCAACGCTCAGAAGGCCATGATTGGAAAATCATGGTTCAAGACCCCCTATCAGGCTTATGATTGGTTTACAAGTCAATGACTAATCATGCTGCTGTGACGTAATTAACTAAGGTATCTCCCAAAAGGGTGTATTTAGTAAATGCGAATACATCGGGTCGATGATTGGCCTTCAAAGAGATTACTAAATATCCGATTTTCAACCGCAATAACGGAACCAAGAAGGTGTCGCAGTACTTATGCTCACCCTGAAATGCTGTAACAATGGGTTAATCAAGTCTTTGCACATAGCAGCGACGATTTTCGTCCTACAGGCCTCAGTCATTACTTTATACATTTGAATATTAGTGCACAGGAAGTGTAGGGACTAATCATTATTACGTGGCTGTAAAACTGCTATAGCAGAGGGGACTATGTAGAAACTGCTACATAGCAGCGTGGCGAATCGCCGGGGGTTTCCCAGAGGCGGTCAGCAGAATGCGCAAAGGAGCCCAAATAAATAGCGATTAGCGACTATGAACATAAACGCATTTGAGCCTTCGAGCCTTTAATGAGACACAAGGTATAAATTAACTTCCGGGGCAAATTTCAAATGACATATCCTACTCGATACTCTACGTAGGAAGCTCGTGGGCGTTAGCGCCTGTCTTTACTCTAATCAGAGTCGCCCGACTCCTTCCCGAATCAGTTTCTATATAGTAACGCCACAAAATCCCTGCCACTGTTCTCAAAGAACCAATATGTATCACCGTTTCTAGAGGCTACAAGAAGTCTGGGATCAGTGCTTAAAGCTCATAAGAGGGTAAAGAGGCATACCTGCATAGTTGAATCCCTCGTCAAGAATGGGCTCTGTGGGTGATAAAAAAAACTGCCTCCATTGATAGGAACGGCAACGGTCATTTGTTTAGGCATTGCCAGAAGGCCCAATCTCGGGCGAGATATTTACAGGCAAAGGGCTTTGATTGAGTTCCCAGGTTTGGGCGGGCGTTAGAGGCAAAGTTGATGGGATCAAAAAAAATGACTGTTTAACACAACCGAAACTTGTTGGAACACCCTCAGGTTAAAGCAGCCGCACCGTCTGCCTCATTTTTAATACCCCCGCGTCAATGTCTCAAAGTTATGCTCTCACGATAAGCTGATCTAAAAAGATATAAGAAAGTACAATCTAACTAAAGCTTGAAAATTTGTCCTTTACATTATTACACCCCAAATAATATCATTCTTGCTCAAGCAGCCTGATTTGGACTGGTGGCACTCTGAATGCTGCTTGTTTAGAGTCACGCCCGGTCTCGGCTAAATTAATTTCCGAATAGCCCTATACCTCCTGATCTATGCACCGTAAAGCTATAGTCCGAGTAACCTTCTATATTTGAGGCTAGAGCAAGTCTCTCTGCTTTAGTCCTCGCCCACCTTTCAGTTATCTACGGAAGTAATATTGTAGTGGTTCTCATATCATCTTATCCTTATGGAGTTCCCCTGCACGACCCATGTGCATCTAGAAGCGTGACCACAGTTCCCAGAGGACTAGAAGGCCGGTAAACGAAGGGAGAGCCCAGGAACGATCTATCTCGCTCCTAGGAGTGACATGTACAGATAGAGGACATTAAGCTCCCAGGCCATGACCATGATCCTAGGAGCGATAGTTAAATATAGCTCCCTGACGCAGCATATCGTAGATTAACCAGCAGAACAGCTAGCCGGGTTTAGACCAGAACAAGGCAGGCAAATGTAACAGCGTCGAAGAATTAAGAGACCGCTCATTTGTCCTTTATGCGCATGTCAAACGTGAAAGAAGTTCTTGGTGAAAAGACCGACATTACAGTTATCGCAAGCACCTAAAGTGTCAACTGGAGGGATCGGGATAGTTGCCGAATTGGTTAGGATAATAAAGTGCTTTGCAGCACTTAATGTCTTATGTATGCTATTTCAGTTTTGTGCAATCTAATCGGGTTACATACATATGTACGATGAATCACGCAAAGCAGTGTCCAATCGTCTCTTAGCAGTAGCCCACTCGAGCTGCTGGCTCTCTGGTATATCATGAGCCTTGTGCCCCAACTCTGACTCAGTCAAACTTCTACTTTCCTCCCACCTGGTCAACCTAGCACCTAGGTACACATCTCTTCTTTTAAAGCCACGATGACCAGCCCTTCAAGCACGATTCTTATTGAGGATGACGAACTACCCCCGAGCTGGCGGTCAGGCAATTCACAGGCCCAAAGGACGTCTCCACGTACATCTCTTGAGACCCTAATTGAACCAAACGATGCTACGAGTGGTAGCATGGAACCATCCCGCAAACGCAAAAGGGCCAAGAGAAAACAACCTGACACTCTGGTAGAACCTTCCCTCCCAAGACACTCCGATTTCCTGAGCTAATGATGGACCAGGATACCTGTTTCAAGAGACTGCGTAAGACATTTGACAAAAGAGATCAAGAAGTTGAAAAACTTGATCAGGAGGTTGAAAATCTCGAGCAAGAATTTGAAAAGCAGCAAAAGCAAGTCCAGGAACTTCAAAGCAAGCTTCTCCAACAGGAAGACCAGCATCAAGAGGAGCTTTCCCGACGACGCATTCTGGACTGCAAAATATGCTACAAGCAGCCGGATTGTTGGTATATTCTACTATGCGGGCATATGATTTGTGAGACATGCGCAGAACGACTTGATCAAAATGCATGCCCTTTTTGTAGAGCAAGCTTTTCGGGGTTTATCAAATGCTATCTATCCATTTGCAGGATAGATGTACATGTATTTTCTAATATGAGCTCGACGCATTTGGTGATTCAACTCGAAATCCTCTTTCATCAGCCTAGGAATGATTATAGTTTGCGAACACTATGAAGTATATAGTATACAACTAAAGGATAGGGTCGGGACCGTGTCAGTCGTGAACGCTCAGGTTATTTTCAATTTTCTTTCGATATCAACGTCGTCTAACAGCTCAACCTTATCACTCTACTTCTTAAATTTAGTCCGAAATCGCCGGGTTATTCTATTGTTTTTACAATTTCATGAGGTGGCTAGATAGAGTGGATAATCCGTGTTTGTCCATCAGTATGGCGTGCTAGATAACCGCGCACAAATCCCAACTTCCGGGCGATTTTGGAAAGAAGTCCCATTCTGAGGCAATAGAGGTAATGTGAGATAATCGAACTTAAAGAGTGAAATATTAAATTTATGTTGTAGAAGACGCTTATGCTTATGCACCTTGTCCACAATGCGCTTTTGCGCCTTATAACCATTACGCCAATTTCCTATGTCCGGTTAACACCGCCAGAGTCGAAGATTATCGGCATACAATATTCCAGATAATAGAATATTCTCAGGGCTCGAAAATTTCGGGCTATTAATTTTAGTGTTGAGTATCACGGTGGCTGTGTTGGGTATCATGGTGGCTGAACCTTATGGCAGGGATTGGGAACAGATATATGAGGCACCCCGCCCCTGTAAAATAGAAGACAATAAGTAAATCAATTATTTCAACATATTCTAAACTTCAAATTTGAAAGGGATCTTTTATTCCGGCTTATTTAGAGATAAAGCTCTTTAAAATTTAAATCTTATTATTTTCTCCTCGCTCTTATCTTCTTATCTAGAAATTTATCACGTCCTAGGAACACGTGTTCCAGGAACGTCAGAGCTGCTGTCCTTGAACTATTCGGGATTCGTATATGGACCGAAGTGCGGCTGAATATTTGGCATAGGAACCAACAGGTCCTGGCTGCAATCAGGAGGTCTGCACGATAGTAGGTAGCTGGATTTTATAGTGGTGGTTGAGAACCGCCGTCTATAAGCCACTGTTACATCGGGAGAGCATCTCGCTATTCCCAGTGTGGTCGAATAAGAACCCACTGCGGAGACGACTACGGTTAAGGATATCTATCATACCTAGAGGTACCCCTGGCTAATGATAACGTTCCTAACTTTAGAGTGGGGCTTCAAATCCCCAACGCACCTGCCAGCACATGCATCGCCTTGTCATCAGCGTCTCGGGCCGTTGGTGCTCTAATGCTCACATATTTTTTCTCAACCGAAAATCTGCCAAGATAATTGCGGCATTTTGTAAGGATACGGCTACCTAGGGGAATGCAAACTGTGGGAAGAGTATGACCCAAGAATGTTCATTTAGAGTACATAAGAGGATTCCATAGTAAAAGCGAGAGATATGTTGTGAGTCTTGACCTGAAACAACACATAGTCGTGGGAAGATCATATATCCCAAAAGTATGTTTTATTCCGCAAGGCGCTTAGGACGTGTCACTGCATTACCCCTCACCTTGGCTCTAGAGATATATAGTGGTAATTTTCGCTCTTTTTGCACTCTGCTAAGGCACCTCATGAGCTAAGTGGGCATTGCGAACAAATACTATCACGTGTAAGTCCTATATTCTGGTCTTGATTTCCTAAGAAATATCTCTTAGCATGACAATAGACATGTCGGCATCGAATGAGCCCCTTGCTGGAATCGAAGCAGCAGTTCGGCTTCAATGTCTGGTACAGACTGGGAGCGCAGCTGACTACGTTTCCGAATTCCTGAAGCTCCGAAGCAAAATCACACGGGAGACATTTATTGTATCCATTTTCTTCATTGGCCTTAAAAAAGAATTGCAAATTGGTCTTCGTCAATTAGGGGAGCTTCCTGACATGTGGGAAAAGATGGCAGAGAAAGCGATCGCTGTTGAACGTCAACTTACTGAGGAGCGAAGGCAGAATGGTCAGTGTTTTAGTTGTGGGCAGCCTGGCCACGTAGCACGTAACTGTTCAGAATAGTCTTACTCTATCGGCAATGAAGATCCTGTGCCCCACTTGCAGTCGATTGGGCTATCGTCAGTGCTGTTGTTGGTGCTTGAATTGGTGGTTTGATTTGTTTGCTAGATTAAAGTCCTACTAACCGTGCCAAGCCCACCAACATGGGGTAGTGTGTTGGTGGGCTTGGCACGGTTATATGTTCAAAAACCGCCATTGCACTTTTGCGCTTTTGCGCTTTTCGTGCTTTCATAACGTTTGACGTTCTTTAAATGCTACTCCCTAGCCAATGAGCATACGAATATAAGAGCACCCACCTCCTTATTTCTTAATTCTACTTTCCAGCAAGTCTAATACTAGAGTCCCGAGGCATATTTTAGGCTACAGACTAGCAGATGGCGACTACAGGCCCTCGTTCAAATGGCTCTTCTTCGAAAAGAAAATCAATGCGTCAAAAACAAGGTCGTCGCAAATCCAATTTGATGAAAAAGGCACGCGAATATAGTAGGTTGTGTGAAGCAGACGTCTGCGTCGGGATTCGCCTTCGGGAAACGGGCCAAGTGTTTATCCTATCGGCGGATGCCTCGGGATTTTGGGGATTTCTTGGGTCGCAACTGGTATGCAGGCAGAAACGAGTCACATGACCAAGGCTAACTTTTCTAGGCCTCCTATTATCCGACCCCATTTTTAATTATGGATCAAGACCTGGAGAAGGCTGAAGAAGGTATTATAAGGAAACCAAGCGAGGCAAATCTTCTAGCTTAACTACTATAAAATTAATTCCCCGGGTGTGCCTTGCGTACCCAGGGGCACGTGATCTCATCTCAATATCCCAGGATACTTTCAGCGCTCTAGGCCCTTCTATGAAGAATAAAGGCTCACAGGGAATCACATAAGAGATTGAACAAGTGGAAGCTGACATGATGGTTTTCTTCCAAGAACGAGAGAAAACTGGAACAACGTATGAAAGTCTTTAGGTGGAACGATACATAGTGAATCATTAGCGCATAGATGGTGTCTATTCCATTGGCAACCCGTAAAAGCTCGACGATAGCATCCGCTTGTTCTGAATCTAACGGATATTCCGAGAGAGTCCAGTAAAGCTTGTTCAAACTCACATCTTGAAGTTGGTCCAATTCATGTCTAGTAGCGAAGTCATACAAACGAGCATGCACCAGCAGTGTCTTGGGATGTTTGCACAGGTGGTTTCCATATCCACAATGTGGCAAAGATATCGAATTGTCGGTCTTCACCTGGATATCTTCATGACTCGCAAAATAATTTTCTTTCAAGGGAAGTAGATCCTGCGTTGCAATATCGATTTCATCTTCGCATGAAGCATGACTCGATTTATCGGCTGCTGGGATAAGGACAGAGTAGTCCCCACTGTGAAGGTACTGAAGGATATGGCCAAAGATATCCTCAACATCGTCGTCAACCACATAAATTATTTCGGGCGAACTTTTGTAACGACACCGGAGGCTTTGGATTATCCCGCTGGGCGCAGCGAATTTCTTCCCGTTGGGGCCAACCTCCAGGTATGCGAGGGGGGAGATAAAGTGACTGGGTGTTTTTAGATAACTCCTCCAGAGGAAAGGAAAGCGTACTTACTCTGGCCGTACTTGAATCATAACGAGATATTTCGTCGGTGTTATCAATTAAACTCGAGGCAGCACTATATACAGGAGCATCGGAAGAAGTGAGCAGCATGAGTTTAAATAATTGATCAGTGGCTAACAAGAAATGTGGCGTCTACATGCTACCTCAATGTGATTGGTCCAGGACGCTGACTCAGCGTGCTGGAGCAAGGCCCACGAATTTGATCGTCTTTCTTTCGTGGTCTCCTTCACCCCACTGGAACGCCCAGCCCCGCTACCTGCGTCATTTGCTAGCTGGAAAAGGGGTATCTTGGGTAGAGGTTGAGATTGATCTTGGTGTGAGAGGCTCGCCCGTATCCAGTCCTACCTTCAGTATCAAACTGGAGGGTTCAAGAGCCCCTTTAGGGACGTTTACCAAGAAATCGAGGCTAGATGAGCTTTACGACGGATCCAACTAAAAAGCTGGACATGGCGCTTCTTGTGCAGTATGCTGCATTTGGGGGGGCGGGGGCTTTCCATAGATGGAGGAAGAGTGTTTTCTGGCCTATGTTGTCCCCAGGCCGACAAAGACACAAATCCACTGCCTTAAGGCCAGTCATGTAATAGATCTGTGGATCTGCGTCCAGGCGGGCTTTGAGTCTGGAGATGTGGGTCCGTGGTTGGGAAGCTGTGGTGGGAAGGCTTTGGCTTTAGGCACTGTGACCTAGCACAGTTGATTCGAGGCCACCGATGGAAGGCAGTGGACGTGGACCCACTTTGGACGTACGTCCACGGCTCCTAGTCTAGGTGGGCTTTATAGCTGTCAACTGGCGGCTACCCTGGCTCAGTGACCATAAGGGTTCTCGGTCTTCTGACTACGGTCTATATGGGACACAAGTATTTTGATCTAGATCTCAAGTGCATTATTATCGCCTACTGCCGGCGTTTTGTCGGCCGATCATCATCACTACCGGGTTCAATTACTCGTGCGATCGAATTCACCACCTCTTCACTCACAACCAGATCGTCGCCGAATGTCATGAATATCGTGTTCGTGCCATCCTCAATCGCCGCATCAAAGCACTGCCCCGGTGGGACCTGCCGTAGATTCTGGTCATAAAACGTTGCCTGACGTTCTCGCGCGTTTTTGGACGCCATTCGCCCAACAGGAGAGGGGTCAGATGGATCGACCACCATTTGGTGGACCAAGCGATTCCAGTCGCCGTGTTCATCACGTGCACGGAACATGATTGTCACTGCAGAATGCTTGGCTGCATCGCTCGCTCCTTCTCCTCGCTCACGAGACTTGTCTTGTTCCTCGGGCAACTTGTCTGACCCAGCTATTTCTATTCGTGTGCGCGTATCGGTCTGCGCGGGAGACTCTCGTTGTAGTGACGACGAGGGGCGCTCTACCAGAGTGTCCTTCTGCGTAGCATCGGCTATAACATGGACCTCCGGCGAAGCGTTTAGCGGTACGGACTCAGACAACCGTTCTTCCTGTTCCGATCGGGTATTCCTTATTCCATGGTGGTCTGAGTTTTGATCGATCGAGCTCGAAATTTCTGGCTGCGGTTCGAACTCGACCGAGCCTGATATTTCTTCCGGTGCCTGTTGCTGGTCCTGAGTCAGGCCAACTTGACTAGCCACGGGCCATGAACTCTGCTCTTCATTCATCTCCAACAAAGGATGATGCTGTGCTTTGAGGAAATCAATCTGAGTACCAGGTCTTGCTGTCGGTTCCTGATCAGCCGTTCGTAACAGTGCGTTTATATCCTGCTCCAGAGTTTCCTGTGGCGGAATGGATAACTTGCGGGGTTGTTGGCGCCGTGGCGTGCGGTCGTATGGTTTGAATTTAGCGCTCTCTCGCAGCGCCGCACTTTTGGTGCCCACAATCCTATAGGGGCCCGATCTTATCTCCGATGCCCCACGTCCTTCTAAAATTGCCAGTGCTTTTTCAACTTCTTCCGATGAAGAAAGCTGCGCTGCTGTTTCTGCCGCTTCATTCTCTTGTTCGTCTGCGTGCTCTTCCATATTGACATCTATCGAAGATTCTCCCCGCGGCTGCTCGTCCTCGGCATCAGCAAGACGGAGGATTTTGTTTTCCTTGCCCGTTGGTGCCATAGAGTCGTGATCTTCAAATCCAGCGGCGAGGTGTTGTTGCCTCTCATGCGAATCCATATCTGGGTGTGGTGGTAAAGAGGCCATAGATGTCAAACGAAACTCTCCTGGTGACTGTGGGGGTTGCATCAAGGCCAGTTGGTCGTGCGAGACCGTTGATACTTGTAGTTCCGTGGAGGTATACCTTGACCCAACAGAAGGCGAGGGAGGTCTCGAGGGAACAAACCCAAATCCAGCGTGACTATCTTCTGATTCTTCTTCGTCGCTGAAACCATGATCCCCCTCAATAATCTCGCCGTGCTCCAGTTCATCGGCTCCGGCTGGTTCCATATGAAGAAGACCCTGCTCATTTTGACTTATTATACCCCTACTTCCAACGAATCCAAATCCTGTCTCGGATGCTGGCTCCACTACCTCTCCTATCCGGCTGCCTTCCGAATCAATGCGCGCGATTTCCTTGCCATAATGACGGTCGGCACGTGAGGATCGGTGTCTTCGCTGCTGTCGTTGCTGTTGCCTCTGTAGCTTCTCCGCTTGCTTCTGCTGACGTCTCCCTCGGCGTGCATCTTTCAAACGTTGCCGTTCTAAGTGGCTATCCTGCCCGGCTCCTGTACCCGCAGACCCAACCCGTTCTCCTTCATCTTGCGGCGAACTATTGTTCGGAATAAAAAGCGGGGACATTGGCAAGTCTGGAGTTGGAGATATACCCGCTGTGTCGTTATTTTCACAGGGCATTGACAGCTTGCTGAAGAAGGTAAAGTAGACACTCCTCCTCACCAAAGTGGAAGTAGCTTTTCGTTCCCTTTGGAGGGAATCACCATGGAGTTGGTCGATGAAAAGGAATTGACAATCTTGCAGTTGGGCTTCGGTTTGCGGATGTCCACATCGAGATTCCTTCTTGGATTCCCTTCCACCAACGAATTGTACTGGAAGCTTATGGTCAAGAAGGACGGCCCTCAAGAAGCACTCAGTGACTTTGTTGATCAGGGATTCAATTTCTTCCCTATTGTACCGATAACGATCTGGTCGACGGGCTCTCAAAAGAGCATCTTGCGCAATTTGCCGATCTGGCGACTGCTGGATGAGCTGCTCAATTTGTGGCGACTGAAACCCAAGCCTCTTTGCGAGTACAGCCATCTCATACAGTATCATAGGCTCCACCACCTCACAATTAGGCTTCGCCGTAGGATTTTTCTTCTGAGGCTTTTTGGATAACTTCGGGTAGTGACGCATAGCATAGAGCCATAGTTGTCGATATCCAAGTTCCGCTGGGTCCCCCTGGGAGTGCGAGTAAGATCGAAACCCAGCTTCGGATGTTTGTATCAAGAACTGCGTATGGGTTGAATCAAAAGACAAGAACGCCGCACGCGTGGCGCCTCTAATCGTGGGGAATGATCTGGAAGGTATGATAAGCCGTTTGATGCAGTTCGCGCATGATTCTAGGTACCAGAGATCTTTAAAAAACGTATACAGAGATGGAATTATGCCCTCTGTTCTCTTTAATCGCTTCCAAATTGAGGTCCGCTCGGATGCTGTGAAGTTTGAAAAGACTTCGCCACTGTGTACAAGACCTTTCACGGTGGTTCTATCCTTCGAGGAGACTCCAGGTGCCAGGAGTTGCAATGTTTCCACCGTATGAGGGTCAACTTTGAGCATCTTAGCACGATCGTGTCCCACGAGTGAAGACCAGTATTGCCGTAGCCTAGTCAGCGCGTGAACTATCTCCTACGAACGTAATCAGCATCTATGTTTTTTTAAGGGTCAGACGACCTTACCTCGTCGCAGCAAATAGCCAGAGCCTGCGGAAGAGATCCGATTTGCATTCCATGTATCATCAAGGAGGGCAAGCCGAGTAACGAGTCAAAAGCAGCTCGGACGCTCGGATGAGACTCGAGTCCGCGAAGCCGCCTGGCTTTGTTGTCTGACAGCCGCGCCAACCATCGATTTTCGAAGTGTGAATTTGCTTCATATCGATATTGCCGAACTTTCAGGTAAATCTCACCATCGCTTGGAACTCTCTCGTTGGAATATTCATCGACAAGGCTTGTTTGAAGATCGGGACTAATGTCTTGGGGTTGTCAAAACTGCGGGAAAGCATGTGGTGGATTTCTGGCTTACCATCCAAATACAAGTCAACAGTCCACCATTGGTCGATCGATGGTAAATAGTGTTCTCCGGCCTTTAATCGATGTTGGCCATGAAGGCACTGTATGGAACCAGTGGAGAAATGGAGGTGTGGGTAGCGGCTCGGTTGATCAGTCATCATGTCCCCGGCGTTTACTCGCCCTGCTTGAAGAGCCTCATGGAGATGCTCTCTTGACACAACAGCGCTCACGTGGTTGTATATATCGAGTCTTCGACAACCTTCTTTGTCAAATATCTCACAGAGTCTTTCCACATTTTTTGTGTTCATATGTTGCGAGATGGATGGGTGGGGGGTAATCTGGCTGATGTTAACCTTGGCTGTTCCTTGGTAAGTCCGACACCTTTCTGTCAGGATCTGCAGCTCAGGATCTGTGTATATAGACTCGTCCATGGTGCTGGTGAGGCAGAATCTACGTAGCAGTAGAGTATCGGTTGTTTATATTTGACTGGTCTTGGCCTCACAGAATATAGGGTCCACCTAGCTGATTCAGCGTCCTGGTGACCAATGTGACTGCAAAAGCTGGGGGTGGCCCCCAAAACAAATTTAGTTCCATTAATACAATTGCATTATAAATAGGCCTCTTCGCCTTCAAGCGCTATACGTTTCCACCTCATTTCCTTTCCGCACCTCTTGATCTGGTCCAAATATGTCGAAACAAGATAAGCACTGCACGGCGATTGACTTCAAGAGCTACCAAGAACGACTTGCGAATAACCCATCAGGAGAGGCACCCTTGAGCAAACAGCCACACCAGCTTGATGCACCCACCCAATTGGACAGTAGTTCCAACTCAAAAAAGAGAAAAACGTCTCCCCGGAGCGAACATACACGAAAGGTTGTGAGTGGAGGCCCAAAACGCTTTGGCTTACCTCAGGTGTGCGAGGAAGGTACATATCTCGGGTTAATCGTGAGGGAGGAATCACCCTGGGACACTTATCGTCGGACACTCAGGTGTAATCTGGCAGGTGAGGTGTTCATTGCAGCTCGCCGTTCCCGTCCGTCCCAGGTAGTAGCCATTCGGGAGTACACCAAAGGGGACGTGGCTAAAATGCGACGACTGTATGATATCCTTGACCACGATAATGTATTGACGGCCCGAGAGTGCTTCGTCAATGAAGGATGCATGTACGCTCTCGTCAACGACCTCCAGCTCACTTTGGAGCAGCTTGTGGGGTGTCGGTCTCTCTATCCTACGGAGGCGGAATTAGCTTCCATGACTTGGCAGGTATGTGGCTCTTGACATTTCAAGTATTTTAAGCTCACGACAGTGCAGATTTTGGATGGTTTATGTTACCTCAATGAAACTGGATTAGAACACCAGTCTCTGACATGCCGGAATATTCTTCTCGGCCTAGATGGCGTTATCAAGATCGGTAAGTGGCAATTGCCTCCTTCGTTATGATTATTCTAACCCCCTATAGCCAGCTTGGAGATGTGCGTGGAACGTCCGCCGGGTCAGGCACGGAATGTATACATCAAAACTCTCGCTTCCATTACCATGGAAATCATGCAGAAGTATGTGAAAGATGATGGAATGGTGGGAGTAGATGACGTGGATCGTTGGCCTGTCGACTCGGATGCCTTTGGGTTCCTTTCCGCCCTCTCGACAGCAAAGTCTATTGAATCTTTGAAAGAGGTACCCAAGCCAATATGTCACGAGTAGACGAATATAAAACTAACATTTATCAGCAACCGCTTGTCCGCAAAGAAAGTCGATTGGTAGGAGAGTTGATGCTTCTTGCTCGGTCTGTTTTAGTCTCTGCAAGGATGTTCTATTCCTACGAGAGATAGTAGGAAACGATATCTTTCAAGGAATTGTGAGTATTGGCTTGCTCATGGTTTTCAAAGGTTCCGTCATATACCCGTAACTTTCAATCATGTCGGAAAGGCTGTCAGTAAATGCATCAAGCCTGCATCCAGACAATATAATCTATCAGCTCGTGTGCTTCAGCAAAGAGCTGTCGGTAAAGCTCTAATCTTGGGTACTGAAGAAACTAAAAACCTAGGAATGCTATATTTGTTCCTGTAGGTCCTTAAACGGCGGCTAGGTCCTAACTATTCAGAATATCACGTACAAAACCAATAATTACTAGTTATGAGTGAAGGAGATCGTGGGCCCAGAATTTCGTCTGAGAAATTGAGACGGGAATAAGGCGCCATTCCTAAAATGAGACGTGGCTGCCGCATAAGGGACTTCATACATGCTGCGTGATTGACTCATGGTGGCTACGTGATTGACTCATGACCGGCCCGTCGGGAGGCCACAGCCGACCGAAATCCTCCAATAGACCACGATCTTTACCACGAATTTATTGAAGAAATTGAGGACAGGGACCGAGAAAGTGGTGCCATTCGCAACCACCAGCCAGCGCGCGTATCGAGAAGACAAGGATTGGTTGTAGGACAATCCAATAACGTTAGCTTAGGGGGTCATTTGGAGATAAATCTGACTCAGCAATTGCAACGGCCCCTCCCTCTGGGGCACGGTTCCCTACGGTCTAAGAGCAAGAGAGAGACGATGACATTGTGTAATAATATGTTTGACTCAACACCTGCTAGAAATAATCATGGCCTTAGAATCTCTGGAGAAAGATCATGTGGGAAGAAGCAATTCCAGACAGAGACTTGAGGTTGGGAACCACCCATCTTTCTAGCTTGCATGAATTTGCTTCATTCCCCACGGGCGCCTCTTGGATGATGTTTAGTTGGTCCTGGGAAAAGACGCTATCACCTCCAAGCATGAGGTCTACTGCCATTGACTCAAACGATCGATAAAGACTGGTTAGAGCTGGGTAGCGATTGAGAACATAAATGGCCAACGTGTCTACCATTTTGTTCTGAAAAGCTGTTCTTCTACCTCTATTTCAAAGTCAGCAATACAACCATTCCATAGGGCATAAATGGGCTTACATTTGATTTGCCAAGTCTTCACTGGCTAGTAAAATCACACCAAGTCCCATGCAAGTAGCAGCTTTCCACCAACGCTCGCCCCAGCGGCACTGATCACTCAAATAGTCGCGATCTGTTTTTTGCGGCACGAATTGGTTCCCATGTAAAGCCTGTAAGATAGAATCTCTGGCGATCGTAGGGATTGCCCGACGTTGTCGGTTAAGCGGAAGACCGTTTTTCTCACTTTCCTTCAAATCATTGACATGATTTTCGAAATGAATATGGATCCAAATCTGGGCAAGACGGCGATTCATATCGTCTGACTTCGAAACTGAACAAGTGAGCGAGTTCAGGTACCTCAGATATGACACGCACGCCGTCAGGGACGAATTCAAGTCAACACGAGGTAAAGTAGGCAAGTGACAGTTGAGTAAAAAAGACTTAAACGAGGCAATCGGGCCGTCGGATCGTATAATTGTGATCAAACTATCACCGCAGTCTTCGACATCTCGAGCTTGTTTTGCGCTCATTGTCTCGCCAGTTGCAATCTGACATATTGTTTGAATGCAGTCAACGTACTCAGCTACCTGGGTCCGGTTATCGACTGGCTTGTATTTGTGAAAGGTTCCTCTTTCGATCTCTTGTACTTTCAGAAGCTTGAGATCTGGTGAAGTGAGGGCTCTTCTCTGGTGGTGATTCCCAAGGCCGAAAGCACTGAAATTATCTTCACTGGGCTTTGAATACTTGAGTTGTTCTTTTTCGTTGATCACGATGGGTTGGATTTCTGTGTTTCCACATTTCGCAAAGGCATATACGCCTGGACTTGCCGTTCGGAGACCTATTGTCATTGTCTCTTTGTTGCTGTCCGTGGACTGCGTCAACTGTAAGCTCCCATCTGATGGCAGAGGGACTTCTGGCCGTTTTGAATGAAACTGAGGGGCATGTTTCAGTAAATCCTGACGCTCAGTACAGTCTCCTACGTTGATAGAGCTGCATTGTGAGGTAGCCAGATATTTTTCATTGTGGAGTGCCTCTGGTGTGAGCCAGGCATCCCAATCAACAAGCTCATCATCGGAAATATCGGGTCCAGGGGCACCATGAGAGACTAAACTGTCTGGGTCAAATAATACCATTATTTGTATGCTGGTCAGCGACACTAAGAAATTAATGGTCAACTTCTCGCAATGGTGGGCTTCAAGAGGGAACGTCTGGATATTAGAAGAATTGCCTCGTGTTCTGTCAAGTAAAGTGTGAAGAGGAACAGACACTGAATTCGGGATAGCTGGATAAATAAAGGAAGAAAGCGAATGGCCAGAAAATAAAATAAACAATGGCACACAGGGTTTTCAAGCGTCCCCAAAAGTCGCTTCTTCAAAGGTGACAACTGGGAGCCGTTTTGGTTGCGACCCTAAAAAGGTGTCGCAACCTAAACGGCAATTAATTGAATCATTTGACCACGATTTTCCTCTCATGGCCACAGTTTTCCCAACCCACCAAAAAAAGGGGACCGTTGAAATAGATTTTGCCGGTCGCCATGCCCTAATGAAAATACTCGTCAACGCAACAGGAAGGTCAAGGTCAAGGTCAGAACGGAATCGCTTTCTAAGAAACCGTGAGAATTGAAACAGAAGCCGATCAGGAAATGGAGTACACCCTGTTTACAAATCCTGAATTGTGCCGTGACTGGAATAAACAAGAATTGATCACAGAAGCATAGAGCATACGCTGTTCCTTGGACCGGAGAATACACTGATGAATCGGTTTACGATGACGGTGAAGAACAGATCGGGTGCAATGGTTAAACGTTGAAAAGGGGCTATTTGTTTCTGAGGGCGGTGAATTCTATTCAATCTGTGGCCAATTGGTCATTCGCTGGCCCCACCCGCCCCATCTCCCCCCACTTGACAGATTGGTCCTTCTCGTTATGAAGGTTGAAACTCCGTCTCATACAACCTTACTCTCTGTTCGAGGTGTTTACGAACTAATTCTCTCAAACTATCTCGTACTTCATGTGATGCGGATACTAGGAAGTTAGCGTCTGGTTTGTTACTCAAGGTGATGGACTTACCCATAACCAGAACCTCACCGCGGTCTTCATGAGTGTTTGGCAGCCGTTTTATGTTTCGCCCGGAAGCCTCTTCTGATATAATTTCATCATATCGAGGCTTTCCATTGAAAACTGTCGCGCGGCGATGCTGGCCAAACGGCTTGCCATGTTCTATCATCTGGTTTGATGCCACAAAAAAGGACATTTCGAGTATCTGTATCACATTATTAGCGCGAGTATGGTTAAACATGAACAGCCAACCCACATAGCCATCATCCAAGATATCATCGCTTAACAAGCTGTTCAGAAGCGGTTGGGCTGCAACAGCAATATCTGAGAAATTCAGCATCGTTGGTTTGCTCTCTGAACGTGGAGGCCGAACTTACCCAATGTTTGGACCTCCCACACGAAATGTACCCGGCGCACATGTGACGTGCAAGTGTTGTACCCGTACAGGAGCTTTTTAAGGTAAGATATGACACCTGCTATACCGAAATCGGTCGCAATTGCCAAGACGCATTCGTAATGGTCTACGGATTTGCTGACTCCATACGGCCCGCTAACAAATGCTGTCAAGGAAGTATAGCCATCCAGGGCTGTACGATGGTGAATAGTCTCAGTGAGCCCTCTTCGAGGTTGAACAAAAAGCTCCAGGACATCCTGCTTTTCTGGCGACCAAGATGTCACCATGAACGGGTGTGTCTGGGCCCAGGAGAATAGGCTTGCCGCGGGTATCCAGAGACTTATGTATTGGCCTGCCTCGACATGTAGGGGCCTTGTAAGTGCAATCCTTACTTTCAGCGGTGTTGCCTCTTTGCTCTGTATCGGTGTTTGTTGCACCCGATCACATCTGATAGAGGCACGAGAATAGGGACGTGGGGGGAAGACACCGTTCCTAACGATGAAAAGGAAAAGTTCGACCAGCAATGCAAATAGCATTGTGCCAAGCGGAATGTAAACATACAGCCGGGGCAGCAGAGTACCGGATGGTAGATGCCGCCATACAGAATATATGCAAGCTGTGGCCAGGGCTTGGTGTAGTCGAAGGAATGGCTCGTAAAGAAAACGGCGAATGAAAGGGAAGGATGACAATAAAATCGCGGCCATAATCACAGAGCCCTGAGAAGGATTAGCGCTACTAAATCTGACAGGGTAGGTTGAGTGAGAGCGATGACAAACAATTAATGCGAAGAGGTTGGGCTTCTCGCGAAGTATCCAGCTCTTCCGATCAGTTATCATTGCCATGATGATATGTAAACCAAGAAGAATGCCAGTCATCCAACCCACAGCCCGATGGATGCGCTTGCACGCCATCAAAGAAACGCCCATGGCGTTTGCAAGGAATCCCAGATGGTGTGCCAAGAACAGGAAACTCATGTTGATCACTGAAAGGGTTCCGGCGCGGTCTCTTGCCATTGCTGTTGACGGAGTCTTGAAGGCAACAAGAAAAACGTTTGTTACAGCGTACGCGAGATATGATAAGGCATCTGCTCGAGTGCAAGGAGCAATCAGCCTATGGCGGCCCCACAAGTATGGATATGTTAAGTGTTTCGTAATGAGGAACGACAAAACTCTGAGTAGATTCAGAAAGGAGGGGGCTATGCGAATGAGAAAGAGCGTTGTCAGTAAGCACCCCACTGCAATGGCGTAAAAGATCGTGATTTCCATTGTCAGTCAGGACTTGGGTATCACATATTTTTCAACTATTGCAAGGAAACCACGGTGCTTTATACTCCCAGGATAGTAAACTTCACCAGTAGGATGACTAATATTTATACCGGAAGCAACAACTCGTTCAGCGTTACCACGTTTATTTCTCAGGCACCCATATCGCTGCTTGGAACCGTTGTTACTCTAAGGTGTATATCTCTCATGATATAGTCTATTGCAGGGCGGCTCATCTTCCTTTCCCTGCCCCAATTTGGCGGCTCTTCCCGGTCAAGCTTCGAGCTTCTTCCTGCCTTCATGAAGCTCACAATGATATTGTGGACTACTGTGGTATTTGGCTTGGCACAGCCTCTGAAATACTTCTTGACATAGCAAGTAAGAGAGTGAAAGGAAAAGCAACAACTGTTTTTCACAAAAGGTCTATGGGCAAAAGCATACTGCAAGAAGGATTGAAATACACTTGCATATTCTAGTATACAGCACTTGCGTTATAAAGTGCCTATCGTTGCTCCCTGAACACTGTCTCCTCCTTGGTTTTCTCCAAATCACGATCTGTCATCACAGTCGGAGTCGGGTAATGAGAGCTCTGGCAAATCAGCGCTCCGCCTGGTAGATGATGCCATGTAGTTTACATACCAATTGCGAAGTAAGAAAAGCCCAAAAGCCCGAAGCATCCGCCGACAAGATATGCACCTGACCGGTCTCCCGCATGCGAATACCTACGCACACATCTGCGCTGCACATCCTACTATATTCGCATGCCTTTTTCATCAGACTTGTTTTGCGACGGCATTGTTTTTGCCGTATCAATTTGCTTTTCGAAATGACATCCTTGGACCTGGTAGCCTTAATAGCGGCCATTGAGCGCATTGCCTTGATATCTGGGGGTACTTAGGAGAAGAGAAACCTATGTAGAAAACATAGATAGCGGGGACTCTTAAAAATTAGGTCCGCTAATAGGAAAGGGCTCAATAAATATAATTGTTATTGCACGAAGGGGAGTCATCAATCATGGAACGCGAAAAGACCACGAAAAATGGTCGTTTATGTGTTGAACTCACAAGGCGGCCCCCGCAAGACTAGAAGGGCAATCACCGGTGTTATTTGCGGTCATCAAATGGGTGCGGCAACGTGAAAGCAACCGTACTTTCAACGTTATTGACATGTTGCCCGCCATACCTTTTACGTGACTGCAACGTCACTACAGCATACCTTCAGCACCAGCAAACCTTCATGTTGTGCATATACGTGATCTCAAGCAGCCGGGCAAATGAATTCATCATCGGTTAAGTTTGCATTAATTATGTATGAACGAATCAATCAGTTTATTATTCTTTTCGGCCATTCTATACGCCGGTGATCAATTTAATTAATTAATTAAGCAATATGATTTCCTCGAACAAGTAAAACACTCAGCTAGTAACTCCTTTCACGTTCGACATGCGCATAAAGGGCAAGGACCGTGAGAACTAGCACTGCCCTCAAGAACTGTTGACTTCCTAGTTACTCAACGCTTATCGAGTTCGTCGTATGTAATGGTCAACACACGTCCAGGATCAACCAATCCATCCGATTTCCACAAACATTTCTTGAAGGGCATCCGTTTCCTTACTCTACTATGACGAGAGGTGGCGCGGGGAAAGCAAGCAAAAGTTCTTGTCTCGCTCGACAGTTGCCTGCATATGACGAGTAGGGAGCAGAAACCTGGTGGTTCTGGTTGTGATGGCAGCTGAAGGTCGCTTATTAAGCGGTCCTGAATCATGACGTATTAGGTAAGCCTCAATGGTGCATTTATCAACACACGTGACCATATTGGGAAATGACGTGATAAGACCCGCCAAGCCTGCCAAACAGCACTGTGTGACTCATACCAGGCCCAACAACCAGGTCCCAGGGTGTGTTTGCATTTTCTGCCGGGAGGAATAATTTCTGCCTTGCTCACTGAGCGCTCACTGAGCGCTCTGAGCGCCCCGCAATTATGCTATAAATTAACATTTATCATTGGTCCATAATACTAGTCACATGATAACAGCTTTGACTAATCCCGTGTGATTAATTCACAAAGATCGTTTTTCCTTTCCTTAACAACTCACAACAAGACCAAAGAATATGGTCATTCACTTCAACTATGGAGGTTGAATTCGTCAAATCATCGTGAAGTTCCTTTCATGCCCTCAGCCACTTGCAAAATGTTGTGCAAATCCTTCTATCCCATGTGTTTCGACTTTACGAACACAATGAATCCCACGATCAGAGGAGGTGAGCAGAGGGTGAGCGGAGGGTGAGCCGAGAAAGAGTGGCACCCACTTTGTCCTCGCAGTTGGCGTTGCTCCCCTCCTCCCCCAAAGTGCATCAGCGATTTCTAAGTGCTCTCGATATCCGTTTATCACTTGCCATCAAATTCCTTGGTCCTCTTCAGAAGCTTTTACCCTTGAAATGCTTCAGATCAAGTTTTCTCTCAATGTGAGCTAGCCACCTAATCGGAACTCGCACCATCTGACTCTTCTAGGCCAATCACTATGGAGAACAAGGGAGCTTCGACTTCTTACCTGGAGAAAATTCAGAGAAAGAGGTAGGCTTGACTCTACTTAGGACCTGACGCTTATTAACTGTCATAGATTCTAGACGCAGTCCGCATCTCTTGTAAACTTCAATCGATGTTGCCCATCGAAACGGTCATAAGTATTTACAAGCAGATTCAAGCTGATGCAGACTGTTTAATCGATTATGAGGTGAAGCACAACAGCTCTTTAGGTCAATCACTATGGAGAACAAAGGAGCTTCGACTTCTTACCTGGAGAAAATTCAGAGAAAGAGGTAGGCCTGACTCTACTTAGGACCTGACGCTTATTAACACTGTCATAGATTCTAGACGCAGTCCGCATCTCTTGTAAACTTCAATCGATGTTGCCCATCGAAACGGTCATAAGTATTTACAAGCAGATTCAAGCTGATGCAGACTGTTTAATCGATTATGAGGTGAAGCACAACAGCTCTGGACAATTTTCTTCATCGGCCATCGATGGTAGCCCAAATCAAGGCCATCTTGCATTATCGTCAGACTCGGTGGTTCCACCGAACGACCAAAACTCGTCCGGTAAAGAAGCCCAGAAACACAACGTCTCGAGGATTTGACTTAATTTACCTTTGTTTTCTAGATATATCCGTCGATACCCGTAATCAATCTTTTCCTAACGATTTCGACCAGTATCTCCCGGACGGCCCAAACATAAACTCACCAAACAACTCGGATGTAACTTCTCACGACTCCGCCATCGATTTAGACGATGACTACCAATATACCTCGACGCGGCCTGGATCTTCAAAAACCTTAGGTACCCAATATACGAAGAACGAGACGCATACTCGTTCGGTCAGCCTAACGAGTCCAACGATTGGGCGACTGGAGAGGTCAACAAAAGTGACACCAGAGGAAATTGAATCGAGAGGCGCAACACCCGAACGCTTCCGACAATCCTTGTCGAGACCCCAGCCGACAGTTGAAGATGCTCCCGATGAGGACGAAATTGCTGCTATCAATCCAATTGGCTCTGACGACATCACCTCGAGTGAACGATACTCATTGGAACCACAGCAACGAGCCGACTATGCTCCTAGCAATGCAAGTGGTAGTGACCTTGATGATTGTTCAATTTCGAATGAAAGCTTTGGGGAATCGGATATTAACTTGGCCATTGGTGATTCTATGAGGTTTTTAAGTGAAGTCGAGAATCCGGTCGACTTTACCTCGAATCCCCTAGGTCGCATTTCCACATCTATCTCTCCGCTTAATAATAATGGCCTGTCTGCGCTGCCTAAGAAGCTTTCAGATGCGTCTCACTTGCCCTTGTCAATTGGGGGTTTTCAGGCAAGCTCCAAGCGGAAGCTTTCCCTTGCTGTTGAATCTCAATCAGACCAAGCCTCCAGGAACCTCAGGCCCCGCCTTGCCCTCGAGCAATCAGAGGAGCCTGAGCAACCAGAGGAGCCTGAGCAACCAGAGGAGCCTGAGCAACCAAGTGTAGCAGTTGAAGATTGTGAACCGAATGAACCTGATATTCTGGAATCGGTATATTCCCGACTGACTTTGCAACAGCTGACGGAAGTCCAGCGCACCGGCGAACGCCTTCATTCACACAACTTCGCTGCCTTTTTAGAACAGTACTCCTGTACCTGGAAGGTCTCTGGTTTCTGGAGCGGCCCTTCCTGGAATGACTCAAGCTCCTCGAATGCCCCTCAAAAGCCCAATCGTGCCAATCTTATGACCTATTTAATGCGCCTGCAAAATGAGAATGACATGCATGATGTAAAGCTACGTGTTGCTCGATGTTCTCTGTTTCTATTTTTTGTCAGAGAAATCGAGTGTGAACGTCAACGGGGCACAGCAGAGACTGCTCTTAAAAGAAATGTCGTCAGCACGCTTTGCAACTCGAGAGGCCTGACACCAGTCGAGAAAAGAAAACTTCACAAATCTTTCCACAATGAAAAGAAAATCGGTGAGTATTGGTGGTGGTGTGTGTACTACTTTGGCCCCAGCTTTCTTATTCGGTGCAGCAAAGAAGCAGGCAAAAAAATGTGAGAATTCTTTCAGTACAGTATCATCCCCCCTCAACTGACAGGTATGTAGAAACAATTCCCGCTTCCCGCTGGATGCTATGATTGCATACGCCCTGCATGGGAACCCTCCTGCCGCAAAGCCTTACCCCGCCCTTGATGAGGCCGGGGTTCATTTGCTGATCACAGGCAAGTTTTCCGAGAAGTTCTCACTACAAGACGTCCAAAAGTGGGGGGAATCCCCCGCCACAGAATCTATTGCGCTTAAGGCGTGGCGACCTTTTAGTACTGAAGCGGTCACTGAGGAGGCTCTCGCGAACCTAAACGAATGGAAGGCCAACCCTGCAAATCGCATGCTAACTTTCTAACCCATTCGCGAACCCTGTGGTTCCCTCTTCTGCTGAGTCATTTTGGCGTAGCGTTACCTACGTGAATGCTTAAGGGTCCTGGTACACACACACACACACACACAATTTATTAACGCCCGGCGGCTAAGCCGAAAGGGCAACTATCTCTGATCTACTTTACATGTCATAATATATATAGTACTGTGTCTCCTCAGAGCCCATACATAAAGCCTTGCAATATATGTCATCTCAGATGTCCGTATCGCAGCGGATCCTCGCGAGTTAGTAATTTTGTTAGTAGGCTGGCTTGAAGGCATTTCTCCAAGTGTTCAACATCCTATTTTCGGCAGTTGAAGCGCGTCTACCATCGGTAACACGAGGTGGTTGGTGGGTTAGAACGGCGAAAGGGGGTGATTTATGTACGTTGGCATGGTCAGGTGGCCTCGAGTCGGCCGGTGGCGATGGCGAATCGTATTGAGGCCCGTACTGCCTCTAAGTTCGGCGTCCACTTCTGATCATCGGAAGGCGACTTTCCTCCTAGGAAGAAGGATATATTTCCACGGTGGGTGTTGGTACATTGTAGTAGTTCCGTCCGGTGCGCCGTCCATTTTTGACATCGAAATAGGAAGTGCTCCACGGTCTCTCTCGCTTGTCCACACGCACACTGGTCCGTGTCTGCTACGTTGATTCGATATAGATATCCATTGAGTCTTGCCATGCCGGTTCGGAGTTGAGCCAGCACGCTCGCTTCTTTCCACGATAATCGGTCATACAGTTGCCGGGTGTGTTTGCCTGGGAGTGCTGCATCAACTCGTTTTGCGTGTCTCCCTATATTCGCTGGTAGGTCATTGTTGGGAACTGCTTGGGACCGTGCAATATTGAGTG
>HG814346.1:0-45076 GCA_000576735.1 Penicillium fuscoglaucum FM041
GCTTGTAAAATATGACTTTGTAGCTGGAGCTGGAAGCCTTTTACAAGCTGGTTCAATGCACGATCTGACGGGCTAGGTGGGCTTCGAGATCTCGTACGAAGTAAAGCTTTAATTGATGAAGCCTGTCGACGTAGATCTTTCTATGTAAATGGGGTTTTTGGAGTAAAATTCCGGCTTAAATCACTACCCTGGCTAGCTGGAGGGGTTGGGGTTCGAAGCCGAATATTGAGCTTTAAAATCACTCGGTCGGGTCCAAATGGGACTAAACCGGCAGCTAAGAAGCTATTTTTAATCGTCTCCGATTTAAAAGCTTCAATTCGAGTAAGGGGGTATGCTTTAAGGAAGTCAAGTTTGTCAATATGGTTGATCCCGTTCCGCATCTTAGTTTCGACCATCTGACCGTATAATCGTTTTAATACTGCAAAACAACTAATATCTAGAGGTTATAAAAGATAAGATAAATATGCTAGTATATAGATTGGTATCACCTTATTCTGCTCGCAAATTTTATCAAATTAAAGTGTTAAATGACTTCCGTGGCTATTAAGAATTAAAAGCCGGTATACCCCCTTCATATGCGAAGTACTAGGAATAAAGAGCTTCTAAAGCTAGCAAAGGCTAATTTTATTAGAGGTCTAGCCGTTAGGACTAACTTCGAAACGCTAATCCTCTAGAAGGCTGTTAAACCATAATTTAATAAAGACTTTGCCTTTAAAAATCATATATAGAGAAAGGGCCTACCCCGAAGCATTCGTATACTCAATTATAGTCACCTATTTACAATTTCTAGGTTATAAAAGTGCTCGCCGACTGTAGTATTTACTCCTCGTAATAACCTTCGCCGTAGTAATTAATCCTATCGCGAAACCCGTCTTATTAAAGTTATAAACGTTGTTAGGGTCGATTCTAAATTAAAGGATTGTTTTTCGTACGAGATTAAACTACTCCGTAATAATCTTCGGGTCTTTACATTTCGCGCGCTTATAGTTATACCGTTTCGAGAATCGGGAGGAGAGGAGAGGACGTCGTTTAACGAAATTCGTAACCTAATTCTCGCCGACTGTAAGAACTAGGGTAGTTCTACGTTATTTAAGAAGAAGATCCGCTATTTCTCGTACTATAAAGGGCCGGGGGGCTGCTCCACGAGAATCTATAGAGAGAATCCATTTTTAAAGAGATTCCTCTTCAATTTCCGTCAATTTATGTAAATTAGCGCGAGAATTCGCGCGAAAGGTAGTCCTACAAAGACGCGACCGGAGGGTTGATTCGGGTACATTAAAACGACGGGCTGCTTCACGAATAGCGCTGATTTCTTGCTTCTTAATAGCCTAGATAGCTAGTAGAATCCTACCCTCTTGCTCTGTTGAATTTCGAGAGCTTTGGGAGCGTATTGGTGGCATGGTAGGTGGTTGAAGAAGAAAGGGTTAAATTAATTGACGCGTTTTAGGTGGGGTGCGTAGCTCGTTTGTGTGCGCAGCTCGTATGTGAAATACGTTAGAGAACAGGGCTACTAGTTACATACCTAGGTACGGGCCGACCGTACGGAGTACTCCGTACACGAGACTAACTTCCAACCTTGGACGATCCCCAAACCGGGGCAAATACTCCGTCCCGCCGCTAGATGGTCTAAAGGTCTTGGCACCGGACTCCGCCGGTGTTTGTGCGTACTTGTGTGTACTTGTTCTAACACAATACGCCGAGAATACATGTACGTGGATTACGAAGAAATACGCATACAATCACTATTCATCGGTCGTATTGACCATTGCTTGCCCCTCGAGGGAAAAAAAAAAAGTAATATTTGACTCTGGTAGGGATTTTGTGTGCATTCTCGCCAATATGAGCTATAAATGGGGGGAGGGAGCTGGCACTTGGTTATTCCATCACAATTCACAATACTAGGTTTGTCTTGAACAAAAGATGACTGTCGCTAAGGAGGTTAAGTTTGATATGCTGAGGTATCTTTACATTTATCTTCCTTGGATTAACTGGCACATCGCTGAATGATCGATAGGCGTCTTCGAGTCGCCGATTATGTGACATTGTCAAATGGTACGTATCTTGTCCTAAACACCTTAAAAAGCCTGGATTGCTAACCAACCTAGCTTTCTGTGGAGGTGAGAACAAACCAAGAAAGCCCAGTGTCTTCGACATTGCTCAACCTCAGAAAGTTAATATCATTTAATAGTCCTCGCTATATTCACATCCACGCACCAGTATTTCATCATCGCCCACGTACTGATTTTCCTGGGGTATGAATTCGACCGCTTCGACGGAATGATAGCGAGATGGCGTAACGAAACTTCCGAAATGGGAAAACAACTCGACAGTTTCTCTGATCTCGTATGTGCAGCACATTCACCATTCTCCCCTATTTGCACTAGACTAAAAATCCCAAGATTTCGTTCGTCCTAGCTCCGGTGTTTATGCTCTATAGTCTTGGACTCCGCACCCCGGCAGATCAAGCGATCCTATCCTTCTTCGTCCTCTGTGGCGTCGCCCGGCTCGCTAGGTTCAATGTCTCTTCGCACTTGACACCCAAGGACGTAGACGGCAAGTCGCTCTACCATGAGGGTCTCCCAACTGCGTACGCAGCTCTGATTATCTCGACGGCTGTGGCGGTCGCGCAGTGGCTAAGTGTCACGGATGATCTAGCCTCAAAGGTCTTATTCCCTAGTACATGGGGCGAGGTTCATATTGCCACTGTCCCGTTGATTGCTCTCGGGGCTGGAATGGTCAGCAAAAGGTTCAAGTTGAAGCTCGACGGGGGACTATCTATTCCCGCCTCAACGGTGGTTATCTTTGGTGCTTGTTGGCTCGTTTCCCCGCTAGACCTGTGAGAGTAGCATGGAACGGGGATTTGAGGAAGAGTCTGATAAAGAAGAATGCTGGGTTCGTGTGGAATGGACGAAATGGTGGGTACGAGAATCAATGGAGGGATGTGGATTATTGTCAGATAGATCGTATGGGTGTGTCTTCGCGGTCCCGATGGGGAGTCTGTTACACTGTATGGCGATGCCCTTGTTAGCCAACTAGTATTTTGCTCGGTATTACCGAGGCACCACGATGTAACAGACCGACTCATATGGGGCGTATGTTCTTAGCGTCTAGTGGGTGGGGGAGCATGGTATTTTAATGACCTAGGAATTTGCTTTTAAGAAGCAAGACAATCCCCCGTTCCGTCCAAGCATCGCAAGCCGGATCTTCTTCTCAATTGCCCCAAGCCATGTCTCTAAAACACTACATCGAACAATCACTCAAAGCCGTCCGACTAACCTCCGACTCGGACCTCAACAAGATCCAACACCTGGACGTAATCCTTCAAGCAGAGAACGAGAACTTGATCGTCATCTACGGGGGATCATTTAATCCCCCCCACAAGGGTCACCTGGACGTGCTTCTCTCCGGCCTCCGACCGGAACTCGGGGCCGCAGCTGTGCTCATCCTCCCCAGCGAGGATTTCCACCTCCGCAATAAGCTCGCCAACAGTCATCCAGACTTCTTCCTCAGCCAAAGTCGCCGTGCAGATCTTCTAGCTGCCATTCCAAATATCCCAAAAGATCGCGTCTGGGTGTGGAGCAGTACCTGGTATCCGTTGAAACCGTTTATGGAGACAATGGTGCAGCTGACGCAGGCGGATGGGTTCAAGGTGGCGTTTGCACATCTGGTCGGGCCGGATAATTTGAAGCTGGACGACCCACTGGACAACTATCCGTACGAACTACCGAGGATGTTAATTTCTAATAAGGCGAGACATGTCGCCGAGCATTTTCGGGATGATGGACGGCCTGCGATGTGGAAAGGTTTTGGGGAGTGGACTCGATATGATAATGGGGAGGGTAAGTCCTTGTGTTCTGTTCTCCCTTTTTCCGTCTGTATAATGGGTGGCTAATTTGAAGTAGAGAGGGACGCGGAGAATGAGGAGAAAGAGGTCGTCCTCTGGACGTGCAATGGAGTGGACGACAGCGATCCGAGAAGGATGGGCTACTATTTACAGTTTTTGATGCCCGACTCTACCGACATCAACTCGACCAACTTGCGGAGAGATTTGATCCAGGCCCACCGTCTGAATGAGGAAAGTCTCGGTCGGCTAAGTACTGAAGCTCTCGTTGAGCTCTTTGGAGATATATTAGGGAATTGATACACACTATCTTGTTAGCTAGACACCAAGTAGAACCCCCCAATTAGAAGATGGAAGTATTGTCATGGAATGGAATTCTCTGTACCTTCCTGTCCCCTATAACAATGCCATAGATGAACTACACTACCATAATATAAACGATTATGAGCTAATCCTTTCTAAGTGCCCGGGTAAGCAAAGCCTGTGGTGACATCTACCCAGTGAGCCTTTCAGCACCTTCTAAAAGCGGTAGGTTGCATACCTCTAGGGCTACGTCTGGACAATATATAAGCCCTTACCCAATAATGGGGTTGGTTATGATTAGCAAATAATCATATATTTTACGGGTGACGTGGGTCAGTAAGGGTAAGTCTTAGTAAAGTAATACGGGTTAAGGGTCGGTTTTCAATTCTAGTTTGAGGGACTCGATACGGGTGACGGCGAGGTCTACTAAAGTCATAGACTGTTACAACCTGCCCTTGGATTAGTGAGTTACAAACTAGGCCAAAGGACCACTATATCTGAGCGTTACGCTCAGATATACCAGGCTCCGATAGTTATCTCGCGCTTATTCTTTAACGCGTAACCGAAGAAAACCACCTTATATTCCGTGATATGGTAGAGGGTAGTGGATTTGAGCTTTTTTTCTCTCCACGACTACTCTAGTCAAGTCTTGGGTGATTTTACTGACTCTGTTTCACTCCGCAAAATTCGTAATGAAAGGCATGCATGCATACAAGAGGTTATATGGCAACAGAAGAGTGAAAGATCTTGTTCGACGGCCTCAATTCCAATCTTGAGACACTGAACGGGCATCACCTCATGATAGTCACGTACTGAGTTTGTGGCAGCGACCACACTTCTGCTAGAGAATTGCATGCTTCCTCGTCATAATATGGCTCGTGGCACACTGATGCGAGGGGAGTTGTTTTAATTAGTCTTCCGTGTATGGTGTGATTGAGTTGGGACTATGCTTAGGGGTCTGGGCAACATTGGTCTCCTATGTCCGCATCGAAGGTAGAGTTTGGGGGTTGTTGGCCGTTATTCGTTGGCAGGGCAGGACAGTGAACCTTGAAGGTTTTCGCCTCCAGGGCCTCAATCAGCTTCTGGTATGCTCTGGGTGCAGTCCAAGCCCCCGGGACGAGGACAATGCTAGGTAGTGTCGTAGACATGATTGGGCATGCCGGCGATAGAAGAAAGAAGAAAATGCAGATGTTATGCGAGGCGAGAAATTCCAAGGCTTTCAGCGATTTGAGATGCTCAAGCAGCCAGGTCGATAGGCTCCGAATGAGTGGAGCCTTCCAACGTTTTGGTTCAGAAGGGAGCTGCTCCGCATATCCCCTGAGTGGAGTCATTTGGCCGGAGCATTCTATTGGCTATTTGATCTGAGCCGCCGAGCTCAGCCCCGCGATCTCTTGTTTACAGGGACCTCGGGAATTTTTTTCCTGGAAAATGTTTTTCATTCACAAGCTTAGCATCCTGCGTGCGTTGAGATCTTCGTTATATAATCCCCTAAGACCCAAAAGATCACAGCGGAAGATGGGTAGCTTTAAGCAACGCTTCAAGAATCTAACGCAACGGCCAAAGAAGGAGAGGGGAACCAATGGGGCACATCTTCCTCCGGCCGCACAGTCAAATGCGTCTAATCCTTCTGAACACTCGATCACGGAAAGCCATGTCCAGTCTTGTGGGCCTTCTGGAGATCTTGACAAGATCTCCAAACCTGCTTCAATGAATTGCAATGCAACCACGGTCTCAGGACTACCCGAGTCCCCACAGCCCGAGACGACTGTACCTCACTCATCGTCTGCTGATACGACTCCAACCCTGTTAGGTGACAGCAATGATCCTTGGGCTTTGGCATATGTAATCTTGCAGAAACGAGAGCCAAAGTTGGTAGAATGTTACCAGACTCACTTGAGCTTAGCCCAGCGCAAGGGCTCAGTGGGCCCCGCCGATACAGCGGACGCTGATCTTTCAAATCCGCGGTCAGTCGAGTCAATGATGACGCGGCTGCTGGGAGACCGGGAGCAGAAACAGTGGAAAGTCTCACTTCTAGGAAAGGATGTGAGGATACGCGAGCAAACCGAAAAACTGGCCAAGTTTCTCCTCTGGGCCGACCCACTTGTGAAGAACGCCGTTAGCGCTCAACCATACGCAGCATTGGCATGGTCTGGTGTTTCGTTGCTTTTACCTGTAAGCCAAGACGACCCCCTATTGTCTATTTGCTGCTGACCCAGATAGTTACTCTCAAGCAGTACCACTGCCAACCTGGCGATGCTGCAAGGCTTCGATTCAATCGACAATGTTCAGATTTACTGGAATATCTGCGAGAAGAGGTACCTGCAGTCCGAGCATGAGGAAGAATATCGAGATCTCATCAAACCTCTTGCTACGCTCTACTCTTACATCATCGAATACCAAGCACGTGCTATCTGTCATCTATCTGAAGCCCAAATATCCCGCGCATGGAGGAATATGGCCGGCGAGAATGATTGGGATGGAATGAAATCAAAAATCGAGCTCTCAAGCGAGAATTGTAGCTCCTATCTCCCTCGTCTCGAATTGGGGGAGATTCGCAGTCACCGAGATCGTCAGCTGCAGGAGATTAAAGAGTCTCGAAGTATTCTTGATGAGATTTGTAATGTCTTGAAAGAGGACACGAGCCGGAATCAGAAGAATTACGAAGACCAGAACGAGCGAAAGCTTCTTGAAACACTTGCCTCCGACTACGAAGACGACAAGAATTACAACCCACTGAGAGTTCCAGGCACATGCGAATGGTTCTTTGAGGGCGACGATTTTCGGAACTGGCGCGATAGCGATACTTCTAGTCTTCTGTGGATTTCCGCTGGCCCTGGTTGTGGAAAGTCGGTGTTGTCGCGGACTCTTATCGATGAGAACCGGCTTTCAACAAATATCACGACATCGAAGATCTGCTATTTCTTCTTTAAGGATGGAGATGAGCGCCGCGTGTCAGCCACCGATGCTTTGTGCGCATGGCTTCACCAGCTTTTCACCCACGATCCGACGGGTACACTGATTCAAAGTGCAGTCATCAGCCACAAAAATCACGGTGAAAATCTAGCGCACAACTTCTCCGAATTGTGGCGTCTTTTTATCCAATGTGTCGGCTCACCAGAGCTTGGGGAGGTTGTTTGTGTCCTGGATGCTCTGGATGAGTGCAAAAGTGATAGCATGCGGCAATTTCTCGGCAGCCTGAAGGAGTTCTACTCCAACCCCCAACTTCCATCCGCAACGTCAAAACTCAAGTTCCTGTTCACGAGTCGCCCTTACGATAACTTGGAGTTATCGTTTCAAGACTTCCCTGATACAACTGCCCTTTTGCATTTTGACGGAGATGACAAGTCTGCTGAAATCGGCAAAGATATAGACCTGGTCATCGATGCCAAGCTGCAAAAGGTCGCCCGAAACTTTAAGGAGAGAGACCGTCAAATGATTGCGAAGGAGATCAAGGACAAGAAGAATCGCACTTACCTGTGGCTACATCTCACGTTCGATATTATTGAGCAGAGCCCAAGTGAGTATAGTCGACGATCCGATATCAAGGGACTCCTGTCCGGGCTACCTTCGGAGGTCTCAGATGCATATGAAAAGATTCTAGACCGGAGCAAGAACGAGCTTCAGACAAAGACCCTTCTCGAGATAGTTTTGGCTGCAACCCGACCTCTATCGCTTGATGAAGCCAATATAGCCCTTACGGTGGCTTTGGCAAGGGACGGTTTCGATTCCCACGACGATCTAGAAGCAGATTTATGGGCACCAGATGACTTCAAAAGCGTTGTGAAAAATCTTTGCGGTCTCTTCATCAATGTGTTCGATTCGAAGTTGTTTTTTATTCATTTGACCGCGAGGGAGTTTCTCATTGATCGACTTCCGAGTGGAAAGTGGAAGGGGCGGCTGAATATGACACAGTCCCACACGACGATGGCGCTGCTGTGTCTATCATACCTGCCGCATATAGATTGGAAAGAATCGGCGGAAGAAACCGGGGAGGGGTTTCTATTCGCTGAGTACTCAGCCCGGTATTGGGTAGACCATTGCCGACCTGCCGAAACCGAGGATGAAGTACTGGAAAGCGTGTTGAGATTTTTCCTTCAACAAAGTGAAGCGTACACAACTTGGTTGAACCTATTTGACCCGGATAAACCTCGGAGTGAGGAGCCGCAGGATGATCGAGACTACAAAATCGGCACTCCACTATATTATTCATCGCTTCTCGGTCTCCAACGAATAGCACAAGTCCTATTGGCCAAGGGCGCGGACGTCAACGCGCCGGGCGGCAAGTGTGGAAATCCACTCAATGGTGCTTTGGATGGAGGCCACGAAGGGGTTGTGCATCTACTATTAGCCAACGGCGCGGACATCAACGTGCCGGCCGATGAGCTTCAAAGAACTGCACTCCAATATGCTTCTATTGAAGGCCTCAGAGGGATCGTGGAGGTACTGTTAGCCAGGGGTACAGATATCAACGCGCTAGGTAATCCCATGAATGCACTCCAGTGTGCTTCAGTTGGAGACCAAGTAGGTGTTGCAGAGCTACTATTAGCCAAAGGCGCGGATATCAACGCGCCGAGCGAGTATGGAACCGCACTCCGTTTAGCTTCAGCTAGAGGCTACGAAGGGGTTGTGCGGTTACTCTTAGCTAATGGCGCGGACGTCAACGCGCCGAGCGGCAAATGGGACGCGGAACTCCAAATGCTGGGCGAGTATGGGACTGCACTCGAGGATGCTTCAGGTAAAGGCCACGAAGGGGTTGTGAAGCTACTATTAGCCAATGGCGCGGACATCAACGCGCCTTTCGGGCCGTATGGAACTGCCCTCCAGCAGGCTTCGGCCAGAGGCCATGAAGGGCTTGTGCAGCTACTCTTGGATAATGGCGCAGATATTGACGCGCCAGGCCCAGAGCATTATGGAACTGCACTCCAGCACGCATCAGAGTCAGGCCACGAAAGGATTGTGAAGCTATTATTAGCCAATGGGGCGGACATTAACGCGCCGGGGAGTTATAGAACTGCACTCCGTCGTGCTTCAGATGAAGGTCACGAAAGGGTTGTGCAGCTACTATTAGCCAATGGGGCGGACATCAACGCATCGGACGGCTATTTTTATGGAACCGCACTCCAGGGCGCTTCGGCCGAAGGTCATGACAGGGTTGTGAAGCTACTATTAGCCAAGGGTGCCGACACCAACGCGCCGGGCGGCGAGTATTATGGAACTGCACTCCAGCGTGCCTCGGCTGAAGGCCATCAAGGGGTTGTACAGCTACTGTTAGCTAAGGGGGCGGACATCAACGCGCCGGGTGGCGAGTATTATGGAACTGCACTCCAGCGTGCTTCGGCTGATGGTCATGAAGGGGTTGTACAGCTACTATTAGCCAATGGGGCGGACGTCAACGCGCCGGGCAATGATGGAACTGCACTCCAGTGTGCTTCAGATAGAGGCCATGAAGGGGTCATGCAGCTACTATTAGCCAAGGGCGCGCACGATATCAACACCCAGGCCCAGTACGTAAATGAAATCCAGCCAATTGGTCCGGGGACATGAACCTACTCAACCCACGCAATCTCTATTAAAATATTTCTGTATCATTTCCCTAACCAGCCCCGGCAGATGGAATAAACTGCTGAATCGCTATAATAAGGTCCTATCTTTGCAGAGCAGCAAAATACAGAGTAGATGACTTAGTATCTGCTGTTGCAGAGGCAATGGCTCCTCCGTTTAAGAGTAGCTGAACAATTTGGCTATGGCCTAATTCTGCCGCAAGCATGAGGGGAGTCGCGTCTTTCTGAGCAGCATTTTCGTGTCCGAACCGGTGAATGAACACAGCTTCGAGAAATGCATGGTTGTCGACAATCCTTTGCACGACATCCGAATTATTGCACTCGATTGCCGCGTGTAGCTCATCTATCTAACCATGTTGAACCTGAGAAACGTCTGCGTCAATGGGTGTCTGTTTGGGTGTGCACTCGAGAGATGCGTTTTGGGATGCTGTCTCAGTGAGATCTAATCTATCAGACTCCCAATTAAATGGTAAACTGCAGTACCTTCTATGGTATCTTCCATCTTGAATCAAATGGTAGTACGCAATTGTGGAGTGTAACTTTCATGAGGAAAGAGAAAGAGAAACCATATCCTCTCCCCGCACGTCCAAGTGTGGTCTAAGTGTTATAGGGCCCTAGACAGGCTGTAATGATTGAAAGAGTACATTGCGTACCCAATCTACATCAAATCATCTATGTCAAGCCCCTCCCCATATCCACAAATGCACCCGACTCATAACCCACCTTGCCTATCAATTCCAATTTAACCCGTTGAGCGCTTAGCAGTGCAGTCTATTTATATTAAGCTTCTTATTTAGCGATTAGGTTCGAGGGAACGTCTATCATATTTACGACCTCAAATCAATAAGGGTCGCAACTTCATTGTTCATTTCTTTGCTGCTTCAGCGGGCGCGCGTCCGGAGTAGTATGAACTTCCCTTGCGAAAGTAAGGATGGAGACAAGCTTGCTTTGCAGAAAGCCTTTCTGCGGGGTCATACTGGAGAAGAGCCTCTAGTAGTTCACAACCAGCACTCTCCAGGCCAGGGACCAGAGGGGTGCTAGGCCGCTTCCATTTTGGGAAGGTGCCTTTATAGTCGGGTAACGCAGTAACACCGGGCCAGCTCTCTTCGTCGGGAGTACCAAGGAGGCTATAAAATTGAGAAGTCAATCTCATTTGCAATATAGACATAGGAAAAGAAAGATTTCTTTACCGGAAAATCGTGAAGATTTCGTCAATCTCTGAATCACCAGGGAAGAGAGGCTTGCGGGTGCACATCTCAGCAAAGATAGCCCCCACAGACCACATATCGACGCCAGTGGAGTACAGGGGACTACCAAGAAGGATCTCCGGGGCACGATACCATAGAGTCACAACCTTATTAGGAAATACGTGTTAATATTCAAGAGTAGAGGTGATTTCTTTGACTGGGAGTTTCACCTCATGGGTATACCTCCTCAGGGGAACAAGAAAGGCTCGAGCCAGTCCAAAGTCACCCAATTTCAGGGTACCATCCCGGTCAATCAGCAAGTTCTGCGGCTTTAGATCACGATGTAGAATACGATGACTGTGACAATAGCGGACACCCTCAAGCAGTTGTGCCATGAACCTTTTCACCATCGCTTTGTCTAAACCGAGGTTTATTATCGCTCCATTCTGTAGAGGTTTACCACGGCCACCTTCGCTGACAGGCAGGGCGTCCATATATTTCTTCAGGTCCAAGTCTAAGAACTCCATGACGAGATAGAGGTTGTGACTATCGACATGTACAATATTCAGCAACTGGACGACATTGTCGTCCTTCATTTCTTTGAGAAGGGAGATCTCTCGGATGGCTGTACTAGGGACACCCTCATCTTCGTCATCGAGTCGGACTTTCTTTAGAGCAACGATGCGGTTAGGATAGTTCAGCTCTCGAGCCTTGTAGACGACACCGTATGCTCCTATGGTAAACAAGACGGTCCGTTAGCTACGGTCCAAGGCTAACCATGCCAAACAGACACGGCAAAATGTCACCTTCGCCAACTTTCTCAATTTTCTGATAATTCTCCATGGTGAAAGTGGGACTCTCAATCTCATTCAGCAGAAACGTGGAAAGATCCAAGGTAACAAAATGGATTCAGGGGGAATAGAAAAAGGTAAGCAGTGAGAAAGCAGGAAAAAAAAGTTTATAAACCCACATACCATTAATAATTATTCCGCTTGTTGCTATGGTGAATGAGCTGCCATCTATACGGGGTGTTGCTATGGTGAGTGTACTACAGTATCTACGGCACGGTACATTTTTTTGGTCATGTAATCAGCGGACCTGTGAATTACTGCATCCGGTTAGTTTTGCCTTTTTTGGTTTAGTGCCCTACTATTCACCTTTAATGCCACCGATATACAAGACCCGTCTTCGCTGATCCTCCTCCCATTCTCTCCCTTTTTTATTATTCTGCCTCTCTATCTTGCACTTATTGCCGTCCCTATTTTTTTACTCTGGCCCCTACTGACTACTACACATTTTCTTTTTCAAGTCTGACGTACTGCCCCTTTCATTTTTATCGGAGATGCTGCTTAATCCGATATCTAGCTCGCAATGCCTGTGATCTAGAAGCGTAACCACTAGGATGATATAGTATCATGCTCTTTTGTATTGATGATACTACTCCTTCCCTAGGGCAGTGACTGAGCACTATACTACAAAGATATCTAAGTCTCCCTCTGGTAGTGTGCCTCTTTGTCTCTAATTCCGTGGTCTACCCTTTAAATCTACAAACTGCTAGTATACCCTTGATGCTGTATATCCTTCTCCTGCTGCCATACCTAAGGTTGCATTGCACAGCCCCGGCTTTATAAAATGCCTTTTGGTTGCCTGGCTAGACGCCCTATTTTCCTTGTTGTCGGTCTCTTCGGTCCCTCTCCACCTAGTCGGTGAAATCTCGAAATCATAGCTTGGTCATGTGTACCTATACTCACGTCTTCGAAGCCTCCATCTATACGCAAGATATCTCCATAGCTCCCTATATATCAGCACTTCTTAAAACAGGCACGGTTGGTGTTAACAAAAGTTTCTCGCCCGCGGTTGAAACACCCTTCGGCGGAGTAAAGGTGGTTTAGGCCGAGAGTCGGGAAGGGCTGCACTGATAGAATACTTAGAGCCAAAATCCATTTACATAAGGTTTCTCTACCCACTATGGTCTAGACGAACATGATGATAACGAGGTCTAAACAGCATATGATAGGGCTTTAGATTGGGGTTCTACTTAGGCTAAGCGACGTATGATTGGTGGATATCGGTGAGCTGGTCTGCTTGCTAGATTTTCCGGCCCAGCTATAACTATAGAAGCGAAATTAGTGTATTCTCAACCACGGCGGAGACTTAGTGCTATTGAGAATGGATAATGCGACGATTAATCCGGACAACTTACTGTTTTTTATGACCGCATGCTATGGTTGACACTAGATTGCGATAGATCATATTATATTAACATATTGTCATATCGTACTCAGCAGTCTATGCGACATTTATGATATGCTTAGGGTTGCTCGTGTGTGGGTAATTCCGTCGCGAGCCGCTAGACTTACAAGATGTAAATCCTTCAATTTCGTAATCAGGCAGTGTAATAAGCTAGGAAAGTATTGACAAAAGCTTCGTGTCGCTCCGGCTTCGCACGCTAGGATTTGTGGCGCGCCACATTGGCCTGTTCCGCAAATCTAAAACAGAAAGGTTAAGAATGGGCGGGGTCTATTGCTTACAGTATCATGACGGAAGTTTTAGTTTTGACACAATTATCCCAGACGTAGGATGCTCATAGAACCAAAGTTGTCTCCTTCGCAATTTGGCATTACGGTGTGTGATTGATTAATGCTTTGGTAGTAGAGACTCCCTGGCTGATCTGTTCGATGGGGATTCCTGGCATTTTTTTTAAGGTAGTCTCGATTTGATTCTAATAGAAGCCTTATGTTCTGTTGTTTAGTAGAGTATTGCCCAATCTGGGGATCATTACGGACAAGAAACGAACTGGTTCTTAGAATACCGGGTTGGGGCAGTAGAATGGAAAGTGGGGAGTTTGGATGATAGTGTGGTGCTCCACCGAGGAGTAATATATTTTAGTTCATATGTTATTCATCCTTGCCCATACCTTGATAGATAATCCATACTCGCCTATATTCTTGACTTTGCCAGCCCACTTCAAGTCTTTGCATCCTTGCTGCATACGAAACACCTGGAAAATGCGCACTTTTATGCTCACTGTATCCTACCTCTCTTCTCCTGAAGAAGTAGAGAAACATTTACCGGCTCACATAGCCTGGTTAGAGGAGCAATATGAGCGGAAAGTCTATTTACTTTTTGCTCGCAAACTCCCGTTCACAGGCGGAGTATGCTTTGCAGTCGCAGAATCAGCAGATCAAATCGCTGAGATAACCGAAACCGACCCCTTCCGTATCACCAAAGTCGCAAAATACGATATTCAAGAGCTTGATCTGACAAAGGTCAATACCATTTCGCTCCTCGAACATGCGTCCCACCAAGGATAAGGTCTTCTTGATCTTTTCTCATGGCGTCAGAGTCTGCAGCACACGTGAAGCAAAGGAATGGCAGCGAAAGGAACGGAGTGGATTAAGCCAGCTGGATCTACATCTAGAACCACTGGAGCGAAAACAGCCATCCCGAGAGGAGGTAGAATGTTGAAGATGGATCCCAGCAGTGCATACTACGTTTTAGTCATCCCTGCACAAATTGTTGAAATAACGGGTTTTGTCTTGGAGAGGGAATTACATATTGTTGATCCATATTGTACGGCCCAGTTTCTGTCTACTATGTGCAGGAAACCCCCAAGTCCAACGTAGGTGCAACTTACAGTAGTGCTGATAATACTCTTGTTGGATGCCTGAGGCATCACCATGTGATAGAACCCAGAGTAGATAGTTTACCTGCTCCCTCTCTTCCTCTCTCTCTCTCAGTCGTCGACCACAATACACAATACATGCAGTGCTTTCTCCATTCAACATCAACTCTCCCGCGCGAAAGTTGACCCCCAAAATATGACAAATCATTTGTTTAAAATAAATTCTTGATGGATGTGCTTATAAGAACCAAGTTTTCATATGTATACTTGGCTGCTACATGCAATTCCAAAGTTCATTAAAATTCTCCTACTTCGTATCTTAGCAATTACTGCTTCCACTAGGTGGTTCGTGGTACGAACTAATCAAATTGATCCTGGTCTAGCTCATTCCATGCACAAGCGATTGAGAAGTTTATACCTGAGCCTCGAAACCTAGGGAGGGACCCAAACCCCAATATTCTAGGTCTCTAAAAAAGTCCCGACCAAATCTGCCTAGTACTTCGGGAGTCCCACTGTAAAAGTAAAGGTGGCACCGAACTACCACTTAACTAAGCGGAACCGGTCCAACAAGCTTGACCGACAATGGTAGATCCAAGTGCCGACCTACGGCAGGAAGTAGGCAGAGCAATATACTATAATGAGCTAAAAGAAAACCACTAGTGTCAATTGGGCTTTTACTTAGCAAGTATGTCTCCCCACTTGGACGAGCCTTTTGCCGGCTCTTGGTACGAAGCCCGCCTCACAAGGAGGGAACAAACGTCAAGACATGAGCAATCGCGACAATTCGATACATGAGTGCCCGCTGTAATCACCAGCTTACAGGAGTGATATTCATCAAGAAGATAGTTCCGGTTTGCTGAATGCATAAAAGTCTTTGTACGGAGGTAAGTCCACCATCCATTGAGCCGTGGGTATATTTTATAGTTCTGAAACACAAAGAAGGCTTCAACTGAACATTTCAAAGCAAGCTAATACATTACGGCATTGTATGCGCTAAGAGGGGCTATGTTACTGAGGAAATAATTGCATTCAGAAGATTGAGCGATGCCAGAAAGCCTCAGATATGCTAAATACCAATCTGCCTCTCCCATAATCCTTGAAATGAGCGGGGTTGTGATAATGTACTTGGAGTAAACCGGTCCAGATACCTTAGCACAAACCTAAAGATTACATACAAGGGCATAAAAGTCGAGGGCGCTGTAAATAGTTCTCCTCTTCATTCTCATGAGCAAAATATTCGGTTGGAAATGCTTTTCCCTCACACATCATCATGCTAACAGCTAATCGGTGATGTATTGGCTGATGCTTGGCTCTCCTTATCAAAAGACCCTCTAGAAAATGCCGTTGTCGTTCTTCGATTGACTGGGGACTTCAGAGATTGAGTCCCAGTGCTCCACAAACTCTCCGTCAATGTGTCTCAACATATCGAATACATTCAAGCCGAGGTCCCCCTTCCACCGCACAACATGGCTCTAAATGACCACATAGTCCCCGTCGGTGAGGACCCGCTTGAATTTAATCTCGGGGCTTTCGGCTGCGTTCCCAGTCAAGCCCTGGATCTTTTTGTTTGCCAGTTGACTGAATTCAATGATCGACTCGGGACCGTCGCCCACCTCGGGGTTGTGTTGCTTATACACTCCGCGAAGCAAAGAGCGTGTTGTGTCATAGTCAAAGTAGACGAATGTGGCCAAGAATAGTTCGAGACATTTCTTGATGATGGACACCTGGGCATCGGTGTGTGGGGGCTGGTCAACAAGCGCTGCGTATCTCGCCTCGACTTCCCGTTTCAGGTCAACCATGGTTGTGGTTAGATTATACAGCGAGTAAAAGGATTGACTGCAGGGTAGGTTTGATGGACACTACGGAAATGCTCCTGATAGATATATTTATATCTCTATCTTCGACCAACACGCTTGTGGTGGGCCCAAGCTATCCGCAAGGGCATGATTGACGGAGTGGCGGAGTGGCGGAGTGGCGGAGTGGCGCCGTAACCCTACAAGCAACTCGATGTGGAGGTGAAGCAAAGAGACGACCTAGATACATCTACTAGATACATCTAGGATAGCTGAGGCAGCTAGCATCAACCCCAGGCATCAATACCACTCGAGTGAATCGTAATGTGCCACGGACATTTGCTTTAGAGATATCCGACAACCGATTTGATTCTCTAGCAGGTAGCTTTCTAAGAAAAGAATAGTCAGGTGCATATCTTGTATACAGAAGCCATTTCTGACTCCAGTTCCCTTATTTTAGGCAAGCTATAGATCATGGTGATAGTGCTCTGCCATAACTAAGGGTATATTATCCCACCGAGGCACGGTGGCCCGTCCAGAACCAACTTCTAGACGAGGCCAGATCCCCGGCTTCCGAGGATGAATCCATTTTCACCCTTTGGAATGAAGTTTAGTTTGTGGTCACCCAGGAACAAGCAACCACTGATGCCGGGTGGTGCAGTAAATGGGCCCCACGCCCCACCGCCACTTCACACGCCAGATGTAAATATGACTGAAGAGACTGAATTACAGGGGTTCAGCGAAGCCTTATTATATCCTGCGATCGAAGGGTTTTGATCTTGTCGCCATCTACACGCTCGATACCCTCCCATGGCTACTGCAAAGATAGAGACTCTCAAAGCAGGAAACTCAAAATGGCTCCAGGCCTACTTGGATTCCCTCAACCCTGAGACAGAATGGGAGGAGATTATCCGCACTCTCGCGAACTATACGCTCAACGAATTCGTTCTCAATATCAGTTACGTCAGCAATTTCATCCTCGTCATTCAAGAGCCTCTGGGAAGTGAGGCATTGGTCCATACCGAAAAGGTCTTCGACCGAAAACAGGAACGATTCGTGGACTCGGTGCGATATTTTACGCCTTGGTTCCTCGATGGCCCTAGTTCGGAGAGGGTCAGAAAATCTGTATCAAGTTTGAACAACACACATATGAGGCTTGCAAAGCGATTACCGGGGAGGTGGGACAATGACGACGATTTCATTATGCCCTGCGTGCAGATGGCCATATTCGGACACAACATGAAGCAGAGATTGGGTCTCCCAGCTGATTCGCCACAAATGCAACTTGCCTGGCATCGTTGGTGTAAGGAGCTTTTCAATCTCTTTCTGAAGGAAAGTGGACCAGTGGCGGGATTCCCAGAGGATTTCCAAGGGATGGTTGAGTATGCGAATTGGTTCAACCACCGCCCATTCAAGTCAACAGAAAAGGGTCATCTGGCGTCTGTCGCTTTGATTCAACAATTCTGTGAGCGGTGGTTTCCGAAGCTGCTACATTTTGTTGGCCATGAAATCATCATCACATTTTTGCCTGACCGGACTGTGGAACGGCACCGCCTCGGGCCCCGCAAGAAATGGCTTGGTTTTTTTATTCTTCTGATGTTTCGCGTTATGTTCTGGCTGCAGTCCGTTCTACCGGACCCTAAGCAACCCAGCTATCCACACCTGGATAGTCAATCTGTGAAACGCATCACAAAAATGAAAATGGCATTGGCCGCTGTCATGAGCATAGCAACCATTAGTACAATAATTTGTGCTTACGTGGTTATGAGCTATTAGTCTGACTACACGTCAGGTACTTCAACTTCATTGCCTGGCGTTAGTAGCTGATGTCAGTGATTTGTTTCCCGTTTCGCAAAGAATGACATGATCATCCCACACTGTCCTCTCACTGGTTTAGCCAAGCCAGAAAGCCATTTATTAGTCGATAGGACTTTCGCCCTTCATGCTGGCCAATCACAAACAGAGATCCTAGTACAACATATTTCCGTCCTTAATTGGAGAAAATAGTCACAATTCGATACCATTTTCCTTACTGTGGCGAGGTGTCAAAGAACTCGATGCCAACGGCTGCGTTTGATATCCAGTGCTCAGGTCACACGTCGATATTTTAAAGATTATACCAACATTAAAAAGGCTATGCACGGAATTGGTCCGACTGTAGTTCACAGGTACTTGTAGTTAGTTCTAATGCAAAGACCAAAGGCGGTTGAGCAAGCATGAAGTCATTTTCACCCGTAGGTAATACACAGATCTGAACAAGCTCTACATCTATCGTTGTATATCATATTTAATGTATTCTTGTACTTACACACTCATATTGGCTAGGTCAGTCGTTGAAGTACCGAGAGTGGGTGAAGCAGCCACACCCCAAATGATCAAGTCTCGGAAATCAGTAGAGTCTACATCGGTTGATTCAAACTAAAGAAAGAGTATACTCTCTTTGTGGAGGCCGAATAATCTGTTACGTGCTGACAGTTGGCTATGGCTAATCTTCCAACGGTGTGGAGAATAGGATGCAGGACACTACTCCAGCCTCTGAGACTGCAATCTCGGCTATTATAAAATCCATGGCTGGATAGCTTCTGCTGGCACAAAGCATTGATGCATCGATGAGCTGTGAGATATCTCAACCTAGAAGATTACAGGAGAGGTCGGCTACAGGGTCTTACTCATGAATTAGTAGCAGCATCCAGCTTATCGGAGTAACAGAAAATTCAGTATACATGAGAGCCTCGTAGGCTAGGCGCGCATAGCAGAAAAGGAATGCAGGCGACGTAACGTCGAGAACATCACTAGCAAGACATTTGTGGCTTTAGGCTATTTACACGAAATACGCCCTCCATTGGCTGACCATTTTCTAGCTACTCATCGGACAAGGGGGACTGCCAATACGTGATACGCATATGCGAGAACCGGCCCCCAGCCAAGGTATATGCCGCCATGAACCGAAAACGGACCTTTTCATCCTTCTTGAATGGGTAGAAAAAATGATCAGGTGTATCCTCATGGCTAACGAAGTGCCCATCAAGTTCAGCTAGTACAGTCTCTCCAGCCTGTGCCCAGGAACGAATGTGAAGCGATTCACTGATTCCAACATGGGCTGCCTCCAATTGCTTAATGACCGCCTCACGTCCCTTCACTTGATTCTTCCCGTCTTCCAGAACCACATCTTCAGTGAAAAACCGTAGGGCCGTGGCTCGCTCGGCATTTGCGGTGTTATAAGACTCAATGTAGGCCGGGTAGTCCATGATGCTGTCTTGTTTCAGTCTAGGACGATGTGGGTAAACGGATGCAAGGCTGTCTAGTATTCATAATAGGTCTTTATATCAGCAAGCTTTACCCAGAAATGACAAAGGAGGACCCCAATACCTGGTAAGATCTTAATGCGTTGAAACTTTGTTCGGACACAATAACAGGTCTACCTACGTGATGCTGGGTGTTTATATACAAGAACAAAGGCTAGCTCTGCTACCCTGTTACGCCGCCATCGGCATCATCGCCAATGCAAAGGTGCTAAGGTGGCGGCTGATCTAATCTTTCTGAACTGGCGGGGCCCCACCCCATGCCATCTTCCGTTCAATTATGTCGTGGCTAGTCGTTGCCGCGGCATAGTAAGCTGATCGGACGAAAGAGGTCTTGGATGAGGACCTAATTGATTGAAGAACAACGAATATCATGGGGCAGTTAAAATACCCCATGGATAGCTGATACACGGTGTTACGCAACCGTAATAGCAAAGATACCAAATTACTATCTAATGAGTCGTGGGATTTCCGTACATGCCAGTTAGTACTGAGGAACCTGTAGAACTGAGAGGTGGTATTTTTCAAGATTCTCTCTGTATTTGTATGGTAGATGGAGTATCTTGGTATACCAACGTCGTCACACGCTAGGAACGGTTTTCGAAGTCTGATAATGCTTCAACAGCGAGATCCAGCTAACAACACATCAATGAATCTCAATGGGACATCTCAATACTAGCACATACCAGCATTCTACAATCCGTCAAAACCAATTGATTAAAGAACTATCCCGGAAATTGCCGTTGAGAGCGTCTCATAGCCTGAAAGGCTCGTATTAGCGTGTGCCGACACGGGTGTTCCGAGGTGACCCCGGTTTACCATTACAAAAGCATATGACTAACTAGGGGAGTGGGAGTCAGTCGCTGGATCAACCAGTTCTTAGTGGTAAAATACACATCTCTCATGGCTCTATCCAAGATATTCACTCAATTCAACGCCTGTCCAGGCGTCAAGTCACCGCCCCATTTCTCGCATAAACTCCGATGGGGCGCCACATTGACCCATTCGAGTGAGTGAGATGGTGGGAAAGTGGAGAGATAGTATGTGATATATTCAGAGGTGACACTGCAATCCATTATTAGTCTTCTATAAATTAGCATTTAAGCTTTAGTCGCAATTTTCGCTTGTAAGAGACAAGTTGCATATGGCTACTAATGACAAGACAAGGTATGACATGAGACCGGCTCAATAGCCATCTCAGGGCCTCTCTCTTTGATACAAGGCTTCATGTCACATGGCGGCCTTCAGCCACGGTCAATGACCGTGTTAAGGTGACGTCCCGACGTCCGACTTACCGCTTAGTTAAGCATATCGTGACTAAGCGGATAGGTACACCTGGGCAGGTGCCGTTGGATCCCAGGCTGGGGCTCTCCGGAAAGACAGTATTTAGGGGTCAGCCGTGCATCAACTGGTCTCTAATGTGTATTCCACAAGCATGGCTTCCAATCTAGAGAAGCCGTTTATATGTTCTTGGTGTCACGCCCGCTTCACAAGAAAGGAACACAAGACGAGGCATGAGCAAACACGTCGGTGGTGTCAACCAGTGTGTATTCGAGTCACTCATTGACAAAATTCAGATTCCCCCAAGCGACAGTTCAAGTGCTCGCTATGCTTCAAGGTTTTTTTGCGAAAGTAAGGCTCTCGATTCCACACCCGTCCCCAGCGTATTCAGACAGAAAGTTCAATGAATCAGAGACGTGCTTCTACGACACGTGAGATCGATACACGACCCAAAGCTAGGAACCGGGCGACCAGATGTTTCCGATTCTACAGCACTTGGGGAGGACAGGAGTTTTCACGAGTCGGATTTGTTTGTTGAAAACCTGGAGGTGGCCGTGGCTCCGGATGGCTACCCAATCAACTGTGATATCCAACCTTCGACAGCGCATGCTGAGACACTTCTTTCTCAACACCTTGGTAGCAACGATTTAGATATGGGTCTTTTGAACGAGCTTCTAAGCTTTGATCAATCTGTTGACAGCTTCGAATTCCTGACCGATATGGTTGAGAACGACGCGGCAAGTCCGTTCAGTATTGATCAGAATAGCGTGGATAGCTCCCCAGGTCGAACCATGGATTTAGTCTACTATCTTGAAGATAATTGCAATGCTGATATTCCGACTGCCGTTGGTCGGTCCTGTGGAATTATCCATCCGAATACCCGAGATGCAGACGCATCGCAGGATCACTGGCCGACTAAATACGCTGCTCAACGATATCTCCGAGCATTTTTCGACTCCTTCCACAGACATATACCACTTCTACACATTCCAACATACCTGGAACGTCAGCCGCCGGGACCGTTGCAACTGGCAGTTTACGCAATTGGTGCTCTTCATGCGTTTAATCAGGTAGCGGCCTGCGATTTATACCATGCCGGGCATGAGAAACTCTTGAAGGAAACTTCTACACTACCGGCCCTCGAGCGAATGCAGGCACTACTTCTCCTCACAATGTTCGCAAGTTGGTCGGACGATGACAGTTTACGGGCGGAGAGTATACCCCTCCAGAGCCAACTAGCAGCGGTTAGTACCCTTCTCACAAACGGAATCAAGATACTTATGGGATTCAGGAACTGCGTGGCTGTCCAATCGATGTTACATCATCTGAGAGTAGCTCTTGGGGCGTGTGGGTGGAGAGAGAGTCATTCAAAAGGTTCTCATTACTCCAACGTTCCGCATCGAAGACTAATATCTCAAGACAGGACTATTTTGAACATCATGTGCTTTCTCGGGGTAATGAATGTGGCTCTATTATCATCCACCGTATTTCTGCCACCCAACTTTGACATTGAGCTTCCGTACTCAGAGGAACTGTGGGTCTGCAACAACCGGGAAGAGTGGGAACGCCTCTTCAGTTCGGCACCGCGACCGCAGACTTTTACGGTGGCCTTTCACAATCTGACATCATTGTCCGGTTCCATCCTGCACAATGACTGTGGCCTGACGTACCTTGTTTTGATGGTTGCCCTATATAACCATGTTAAATCTTGCAGAGGGCTTGCATCCTCGCTCCCGGTATCTCTCGGCCAAGAGATAGTAAATACGAACATCTCCTCCTTAAACCGGTGGCTGCTGTCCTTGACTGAGTCGAAAATTCTACGCCCTCAGCAACACATCTTTGCGGACTCTTCCCTCGCTGCGTCAGCGTTGATCTTGTGGAAAACTACGATGCTCCTACTCCACGCTGATCCTGCGTCAGTTGCAGATGTTCAAGACGCCATTCTGACGCTGTCCTTGGGACATGACAAAGCAGTTCCACCATGGAACCCTGCTCATAAGACTTGCAACGTAGCACCAGCAATGGGCCACGCCGTTTCATTTATTCAGGCACCTGTTGTCCGTGGTGTTCAATTTCTACAGGCGACTGCATGCATGAGCATTAGCATATACCACGGCTTGCTGGGCTTTCACAGTCTCATTCTCCTCGTCAAATGGATATCCAGCCTGGAGTCCTCCAATGAGCAGATCGACGAGCAGTCCATACACTCTGACGAGCTGCTGCTGCTCCGGGATATTCGGGTACTAATCACTGAGTCAGATCTACCCTCACTAGATAGACTCCCGCTGAGCGCAGCCTGTGCCCGGATTTGGGCGGAAACTCTGCAATCTGACCGTCAAATTTGGGGAATCAGGACGGTTTTGCACACTTATCTTCAAAAGTTAATATAGTTTGGTCCATCTCCTTTTAAGTCCTAGGTACCATGTTCCAGGCTAGGCTTTCCATTGAACCTAGGCACCGCTGAAGCCCTCTAAAACTCAAATGCTTGGGACTACAATTATAAGTTAATGCCTCCTGCCAAGTGGCTAAAAGGTGAATCCTACCCAGTATGAAGAGCTTACGACTCTCACATGAAATGTGAGGCATGTATCCCATATGTTAGCTTGTTGGCTGGGCACTGTGACCCCCTGGATCCTACTGCTGGCGAAACGCCAGTAATCAGCCATTGCACTTTGTGAAATGAGCACGTGAAGCTAGCGCTTCAATTGCTTCGGAGGTTCTGACTAAATTGCATAACTATCTCATTCGGGTCTGTAATTAAAAGAAGAAGAAAAAAGAAAAAAAACTATGTCACAGTACTTGGTGGATAGAATGTCTAGTTTCTCTCTATATATCATCGAGCATGTTGACCTGGAAAATGAAGTTTTGGACCAGAATCTGAAGAAATACTACTCACATGATATTAACAGTCTGTTTACGGTCGTTGGCGAGCTACTCTTTGTTCTCTTAGTGTTGATATCATTTCTCTCACGCTCATTGCCGGACTGCAAACCTATGCTATGCACCTCTGGTTATATATTCCCTTTATATACTAACGTAACCTATCATTATAGATAACTAGTTGTGACCAACTACAATGGCATTACCAAGTTACTCAAGGAAAGGGTGTCTTGAACTTCTCCTTTTCGTCTTCACTAGAGTGAGAGTTAACAGAAATCGTCGTGTACAGCAATATATGGCATGGATGACATATATATATTTCTCTAACCAACTAATGAAAGATCCGCTGTTTCGACAATCTCCCGAGCGGGTACAAACATGGCTTACTAACAGTAAATATGCACTCCAGGGCTTTTCCAGTACGGAGTACGTTATCACAACACTTGATCTCCCTCCGCCTTGGACTCACCAAATCTTCTCATTATCCATCCACTCTGCCATCGACACACATTCATCTGAAATGGCGAACACTGAAGCATCCCCTGAAAACACGACAGATTTTGGTGACTTCGTGAAGGATGAAGAAGAGGAACTTGATCTTGAAGAGCTTGTTGAGCCATGGCATAGGTACGAAACAGAGGATAATCAAAATGTCCTCTATCCCATTTGCCTTGGGGAAGTGCTCAACGAGAGGTATCTGGTTGAACATAAACTTGGTTTCGGTGGTGGCTCGACTGTCTGGATGGCGTTTGACCTGCAAGACAGGAGAGACGTGGCCCTCAAAGTCATGACCCTAGGGAAATGGGGTGACAACGAAACTCGAATCCAGGATGAGATTATCAAAACGGTACAGGATACTTCTCGCCTGGTTATATATACTGCGACTTTCTTTCTACCCCGAGACGATAAAAGTTACCATAGGGTGTTAGTGTTCCCTATGAAAGGGCCATCTATCTGCACTCTTACCTTGAAAATGACTCCTATGGCCTCTCGTATGTCTGCTGCTCGACAATTACTGGAGACTGCGGCAAGTTTACATGAAGCTGGAATCATACATCGAGGTGAGTCGATATTGTCTTATTTCCCTTTCTTATATACTAAGAAAAATGTTATAGATTTGAATGCAAGGAACTGTATGTGGGGAATGGCTCCTATCGATGGTCTTAGCCGAGGCGCCAAGTATGAATTACTCGGTCGACCTTTGAAGCAGACAATCCCATTTGTCAATCTCTGGAAAAAGGGCGAGCTTGTGAGCCCTGTCAAAGTTCCTACAGACCTTCGTACAGATGAATTCTATCTCTGTGATTTTGGTTTAGCAAAGAAATTTGGCGACCTTGACACTCAACGCGGCTACCCACCCATGCATTATTGCTCCCCAGATCGACTTCATAAGCAAGAGCCAAGTTTTGCTTGTGATATGTGGAGCTATATGGCTATTTTCTCTATGCTCTACCTTGCATTTCCTCCGTTTCCCACATTTCTCGACGGTGGAGTTGTGAGTGGTATGGTTGAATGCCTAGGCCCACTACCTGAGCAGTGGAAAGGTCTCTACACACACCCCGGCGGGCTTGACTTATGGTATGATCAGTCTCAATGTCCTGATCCGGACAATGACCTTGCTGCGAAAATTGCATATTTTCGTCCCGATGCTGATCTGGTCGAGCGGCAACATGTGCAATCTATCATGTCGAAAGTCTTCATCTACCAACCAGAAAAACGGCTGACCGCAATAGAACTTTTGCGAGATCCTTCATTTAGGGCCATCATGGACCGGTACGGGTGCTGAGATGAATGGGGGCATTTATGAAGAAATTAAACCGGACAGATTGAATACCTACGGGATAGGCTCTAGATAGCTAGCATTGTGAGCCTAGTATACAACCCCAATGTGTAATTTATATATTGATTTATCCTTTCTACAGTCATTTTCTATTGCCCGTCTGTATTTCACGCGTTCCAATCTGTAGATTTGCTTAATTCACTTAGCATCTCCATTTCCGTCATTAATCTGAAGATAACCTGTCCAGAACCTCTCGACCCTTTTCATCCAAGTTCGGGTACTTTCGCAAATGACGCAGATCAGTCCAGAAATCCCTCGCATCATCATGTGCTTCGCCATATACACCCATACGCTCTCGTAGAAGGTTTTTCCACTCGGCGTCCTCCTCTGTCCAGCCCCAAGAGGCCGAGACGTATTCGTACCAGATAGGATAATATGCAGCGAATTCCCAATCGAGAATGCCAGCTAGTCTTCCATCTTTCACTATGATATTGCCTAAATTAAGATCACAATGGGTGAGAACATAGGGTTCACATTTAGGCAGACGTTTCTTTAGATTGTCTAGGGCGCGTTAAGGGAATAATCTTATAGGTAGGTTGTGGAGAGTAAGGCTTATAGCATCCCACAGTTCGTCATCGGAGTGAAAAGGCCCATGTGGCTCGCGGTCAGAAAAGAGTAGAGCCGGAAAACAAGAACTTTGATCAACACTTTGTATAGATGTTGACTTTAAGGATCGAAGCTGCTTTCGAATTCTAACAACTTCATCTGCGATATCGACTTTCTGAAATTTTGATAACTCAGACCAGGTCTGCTCGAGTGTTTGGCCTGGTATCCGCTCTTGAAGTACAAAGTATCGCCCGTTGCTGTCAACCCAGTCACGTAGGACCTTTGGAACCCGGATATTGGAGTAGGCTGTAAGGTGATTTAGGGTGATCACTTCGGTTTTCGGGCCTTCGTCGGGACGTTCTTTCAAAATAACATCAGATCCGATCGACCACACTCCCCGCTTGCTTGCACCATAGAAGAGTTTGACATGGCTTGAGTAAAAGCACTGATCTTGTTGATCGAGCGTCCAGCCACATGCAATGCAACCTTTGGATGATTCTTCGGACATCATGGGGTGAGAAATTCATGGGTTTATACAAGGGGGAAAGGGGATTCATCGATAATTGTAGTCAGCTGTTCACCGCCCCTGCCCTGCACGGCCCCGGTTGTAACCTCGTTCGGGATACCACTCGCTGGCAACTTTCATATTCTAGACTCTCAATCCTTCTTTAGGTGGGGCCATGTATACCTTGAATTGTGGGTGCGTCTTTCAAACTACACGGGAAAACATATCGCACTTCGGCTACGGAATCTCATATCGTGAGAACTGTTGCGACCCTTTGATGTAAGTATGTAGAAGTTTCCTAGCTGGGAGATACTAGAAAAGAAAAGTTGTACATTGGTAAGGTCTGTATATCATGCAAACAGAGCAAACATAGCTATGTAGATTAGGTAGTCCAAGCAAGTTTTAAAGGACACGAAATCCTTAATGTAATCGCCACCTGTTGACTCACATCATTGGAGCCTAATCACTGAAAATCGACACTAGTCGCATCAAGCTCACCACTAACCACAACGTCAGATCAACCTCAACCGACACTCCCCAGGCACCGCAGACAATAGGCCACAACCTTGGAAGTCCGAGAGCTCTCCAGCTCTCAACCATCCAACCATGCACAGTCTCACCAAACTGGCACTCACAGCCCTACTCCTCATCTCATCAGCAACATGCATCTCAAGCTCAAAACCACCAGGCAAAGACGCCATCCTACTATCGAACGTTCAAACCCTAACACTACGCGCCCATCGCATGACAAGCGCACGGCGCGTCTCACCAATCCCCCAACTCAGCTGCGCAGGCCCATCAAAACAAATATGCAACCTCTACCAACCAGAAGTAATGCGCTGCACAAACCAAGGCTACGACTATGACATCGAAGACGTGCAGTGGACATGCACCGCAGACCTACCAGCAGAATTCAAGCTCGGCGCAACAGATGTCATCTGCGAGGGATACCGGAATGCCGATGATAAGTGGGTGGTGAAGGGGAGTTGTGGGGTCGAGTACCGACTACTCTTGACCGAGGCTGGAGAGAAGAGGTTTGGGAAGAAAGGCGGTGATTCGGAGTGGGATTGGAATAGGAACCGGTCCGAGACGGGTGTTCAGAAGGTCATGGCTGTGCTCGGGGATTTGATATTCTTCGGGTTCATTGTTGCTGTTTTCATTTTGATCTTGTGGCCTTTGTTGGCACAATGTTTCGGGTCGGGGAATCGGCGAGGTAGGGGGGGTGCGGGGCCGGCGCCGGGGTGGGGCGGTGGCGGTGGAGGTGGAGGGGGTGGAAATGATCCCCCGCCTCCGTACAGCAGTTTCGATCCTTACAAATCTGCTGGTCATCAGCAGGGATGGAGGCCTGGTTTCTGGACTGGGGCGCTAGGTGGTGGTGCGGCGGGCTATCAGATGGGGAGACGGGCTGGTAGTGGATCGCGCGGCGGAATGCCAATGGGCAGGTCTGGTGGATATGACCCAGGTGAAGGTAGCTCGCGCTCCACGCCGCAGTTTTCGTCTACGACTGCTAGTACTGGGTTTGGGTCGACCAGGCGTAGGTGATCTCCTACCTGTCTTACTTCGCCTGTCATTTGCTACCGACTTTGAGGAAAAAGAGATACCAGAAGACAGCCAAAAATGTGATCGAGGAAAAAAAATAAAGGAAGCAACAGGTCGCTGACCCGCGGCTGCAACTTCTTGGCTATTATGAAACTAGCACATGTACAATGGGAGAAATGTTATGAAGTAACAAATCAATTAGCAAATAATAGCCTGGAACTCCTGGCTTGATCAATGTGTATCCTGTAATCCCACACTTAAAACGCCGTAACCCATAACCTTCGCTTCATAAGATTTCTATTAGAATCCCCGACTTAAGCCATGGGAAAGTCATCGATCGATCCTAGAACCTCCTCTGTTCCGCCTCCCTGGTTCTTCAGGCCTGCCTTCTTGCGCGACTTCTTAACAACGGTCTTGTCGTTCTTGTCGTCCTTGGAATCACCAGTTGGGTTGCGCAGCATGTCCTCTTGCATCTCCTTCTCCTTAGCGTGCTGGTTTTCGATGCGCTGCTTTTCATCGTCAAGTTCTTGCTGGACAATCTTGGGATCATCGTAGACGGTGTTTGTCATCTCTGAGTAGGTTGCAATGTCCATGGCCTCAGTCGGGCCCATCAGGGTTTCCTTGATTCGTTGCGGATCACGGCGCTCTTCATTATTGAACTTCAACTTGATCTGACGACGAGACCGACCCGGGAACATTTTGCTGATAACCATGAAGTCTGTGCCGAAGATGCGGAGCCCGCGATAAAACAAATCCGTCATCTCTTCGTCCCATGTTTCGGTCTTTGTACGCTTGCCGTACGAGGCCTGATTTATCTTCCGAGTGAACGAACTTTCCACCACATCTTCGAGGTCACCAGCGGCTCGGGCCGCATCGGCGTGACGATCGACCTGCAAGGACGTGTTATCCAGCACGATCTCGCCATTAACGATTCGCATAATGGGGCCACTTTGGGGTTTCCAATCGACCGGCTTTTCGGAATTCTCCAGTTCGGGCTCGGTTTGCTTGACAGGTGTTCCTGTTCCAGGGCCAGGAGTTCCGCCTTGCTTCTTTCGTTCTTCTTCCGCCTGGTCAATCTTGCGTAGCTCTGTCTCACGCTTGGACTTCTTTCCAGTTCTCAGATCTTTGCAAAGCTCGGACATCTTCACAACATTCGGCAAAATTTCAACTGTCTCTGCGCCTTCCGGGGTGGGTTCGCGCTTCTTGCGGGTGCGCTTTGGTTTTTCGCTACCCTCAGGATCCGAGGTACCGGCCTTTGAGTACTTTCGTTTCTTCGGTTTGGTCGGATCCGGAGTCGAAAGGTTGGATCCACTGGGCGTTGCGCTTGAGTCTTCGATAGTAGGCACAATTGACTGGGAGCCTCGACGGCTTGCCGCTGTGGATACGGATTTCTTTCGAGCTGGGACCGCAGTAGCTGTAGTTGACAGAGTTCGAGCGCGCTTTGCTGGTCGACCTTCGATGGGAGTAGTTTGTTCGGTCTCAGGTTGAGATTGGGGTAGAGCTTCGTTTGAATCGACAAGGTTTTCTGCGGCCCGCGCTGTTTCAATCCTGGCGTATTCTAAAAGAGCCGTCTCTGGTCCATGGTCCTCGGAGGGTGAAGGTTGAACCTCACTAGTCGAGACATTGGCGGGAGATGGTGTGGGTTGAGTCGAAGGAGGGGTAGGTGGAGCGGTCGAGACAGGTGCAGGTGGTGCGACGGAGATAGAGGCTTTACGTTTCTGTGGCAGAGGAATCGCAGCCGGCTTTTGGATCGGAGTTGGCTTTGAGATGGCAGTCGGCTTTTGGATCGGAGTTGGCTTTGCGATGGGAGTTGGCTTGGGGATCGGAGTCGGCTTTGCGATTGGCGTCGGCTTTGAGATCGCAATCGGCTTGGGGATCGGAGTCGGCTTGGCGATAGGTGTAGCAGTAGGTGTGACGATCTGTGTAGTGGTGGGGGCGGTGATAGGAGTAGCGATCGGGGGAGTAACTCCATTATTCAAAACAATGGGTGTTTGTTCCGTGGTGGGGGCAGCGACTGCGGGTGAGACCTTTGTGACTGCTGGTGGTTCCGGCTCTGCAGCCACAGGGGGGATCGGAGCAGAGTCAGCTACATCTTTAGCTTTATCTTCCTCAACAGGCTCGGCTGGCGACTGTTGAACAACACTAGGTCGTCTCGCGGGCGCGGCGGCAGGCGCACGGCGGATAGGCGCCTTTGGGGCGAATTTCTTGCCGGTTTTATCTGAGAAACACACAGTTAGAGATTGCACAGTTATGCTTGTAGCTGAGATAATACTCACTGATTGCAGAACTGGAAAAGGACTTCATGGCTGCCCATTGCTGTAAGGTGTGGATTGATGAAGATCGTAAAAAGTTCCAGGCCGGGGAAGTGGGTGATAGTCACGTGACGACACTAGCGGACGCTAAACCTCGTTGAAAATCCTCCTGTCTTCAACTCCTCGATCTCTGCCATCCCACCCCTTCTATCGTCTGCTCGCCCACCCTTCCTTTACTTCCACTTCTTTCGCTTTCGTTTACTCGTTATTTGTTCTTCTACCGGACTTTCCTTCGACAGGATTGGACACAGTTTCGAGATCTGCGTCTGGCTGACTGACGGACGGTCCGGTGGTGATAATAGCCCTCCCATGCCAGTTTAGCCACTGATGCCGGCCGTCGAACCCCCCGTCGCGTCTTCAGAACCCGGTCTCGTCAAGATGGAAGACCGGAAGAGGCCCGCTGCGGACAACAATGACTCCGCTCCGCCGTTGAAGAAACAGGCAACCGGTGTTAACGGTGGTAGCAAGCCTCATCCGGATGCCGATATGCCATGGAAGGATGATTTGGAGGTAAGTTTGTGTTGTGGATTTCATCCGCGATCTGGAAGTTCGATTTTGGTCCCCTGTTGGATGTAAGCTAATCGGCGCCTTTTGCGATAGCGATTTCAAAAAGAAGCGATTTTGCGCCAGATGCAGGAGTATAAGCGAGAGAAATCCTCACTGGAATCACGTTTGAGTCAGATGTCAAAGGCTGCCACGTTTCACAATGATCATCTCCGTATTATCGATTTGTGGTTCAAACAGGTGAGTTTTCGCTTCTTTGTACCGACTTCGCAAGAATCTGGGAGCAAGGCCTAATTTTAGAACAGTTGATTGATGAAGTGAAATTACTCCTCGGATCATCGCAAGGAGAAGGCCAAGGTCGGTACCATTGCCCTGCCCCACCTCACACCCACTATTCCAATATTAACAACATTTGCAGAAAACTCCTTTAAAAGCTCCTTGCAGTTTGAAGACGTTGAAGAGTTCGAGACGCATCTGAAATCGCGGTCGGAGGATATTCGCGCAATAATTTCTCAAATTCAGTCCAAGTCTAATGATGCGCCTACCGATGTTTCAGAGGTACAAACTCGCCTTGCAAAGAAGTTGGCCGAGGAAAAAGTAACGATCGCCGAGCTTGAAAAAACCCTAGCCGAAAAGCAACAGTTGGAGGAAAGCCTGGAGGAAGCCTCGCTGCGGTATCTAGTGGCCGAAAAGAAGCTTGACCGCGCGAAGAGTCTGACTGTTGCAAAGCTGGAGAAGCAGCAGTCTATGGGTATTCAACGACCTGGGGAAACGGCACAATCGAAGCGTGAAGATTCGTCCCCGGCAAATGGAGGAACCCCCGCAGGAGACCGAAACCCCGAGTTAGAAGAAGCCAATAACAAACTCACTGCAATTTCGGAGAAACAAAAGGAGCAAGTCCGGAAACTGGAAGCCGAAAATGCCAGCTTGCTAGGCCAAATCACCGAAATCAAAGTCAAGGTTGGATCCACCCCATCGTTACATTGTCGTTTTATCGCTCACATCGGGATCCCAGTCTTCAAAGTTCACCGATGACGATTACGCCCACACCGATTTATTTAAACATCTTCGATCACAATACGACGATGTAGTTAAGCGAATCAACCACCTGGAAGCGACAAATGTTCAACTTCGTGAGGAAGCAGAGAAATACCGCTCGGAAAGAACCGCATACAAGATCCAGGTGGAAGATGAAACACAAAGTACGATTGCCGAGAAAGAAGCCCAGTTGATGAGAGCTGAAACGGATCTTGCTCGGATACGCAATGCCCGCGACGAACTTCTGGCCGACCAGCAGATGCGAAAGGCCGCGCAAGATCAGAAGAAGACTTCCAGTTTGAAACTGCAAGAACTGGCAGACGCTAGAGAGGCTCGCATCACAGCATTAGAGTCGGAAAGTCAAAGGTTGCGACTGCAGATTGAGGGCTCCAAGTCCGACGACAATATTAACGATATGCCGCTGGAAGAGCTTCGCGCCAAATACACAAGCCTGGAACGCCAGTACTCCATGCTCAACACCGAGTTGACGTCGATGCAGACGGCCTACACCAAGTTTGCTACTCTCGCATCGCAGAAAGTTACTGACTTTGGGGCTATGGAAGAGAAAGTTGCACGGCTGACGGCGGAGAAGTCTAAAGCGGATCAGAAGTTCTTTGCTGCAATGAAAAGCAAGGAAGCACGTGATGTCGAAGTCCGAACGCTCAGAATGCAAAGCTCGAAGACGTCAGATATTGTGGCCCAGCTGAAGGAATCCGAATCAACCACCCGGTCATTGCTGTCCAATATGGACAAGCAATCCAGCGAGACGAAGGAGGCGCTAAATGCAGCCCTGAGCAAGCACCGCGCCATTCAGCAGCAGCTCACTGAGAGCAACATCCTCACGGAAGGCCTGAAACACCAGGTTGCCGAGCTCAAGGGTCTTTCAGTATCCAAGGACTCGACACTGGGAAGCACAACTTCTGCTTTGCGACAAGCCGAGACAGAGGTCGCTGGCTTGAAACAGTCGCTTTCGGATACCAAGAAGAGTCTGGACAACTGGAAAAACAAGAGTCTTGGCAATTCGTCCTCGGAATATGAAATGTTGCGGGTATGTTGAATTCCCATATCTGTTAATGAACCAAAGCTAACCTCGTTCAGACACTTGCATTGTGCACGGTGTGTCGTCGCAATTTCAAAAACACTGCGATCAAAACATGTGGCCATGTATTCTGCAAAGATTGCGTCGAAGAGCGTCTTACGTCTCGCTCCCGCAAGTGCCCTAACTGCGGTAAATCCTTCGGAAGCAACGACCACATGCATATTACCCTCTGATCGACCTTCAAATATCCTGTATTATATCTTCCTTTCGATGGTTTCCTCTTTACGTCTATCTCTTTTTAGTGTCACATCCGGACAGGTTCATGGTGTGGTGTTTTTTGTGTGGTTTAGCAGGTCTGGTTTGGGCCGGCGTTTGACGAGTTATGCACGCTTAGCCCTAACTCGGGGCATGTTTTATTTATCTCCCTTTTCCTCTTTTTTTTTCCATTACAAACCAAAGCAATGGTGGGTTTCTCAAGGCGCAGGGGCGTCGTTCTTCATCCTCTCCGGACGAGAGACCGGCGCACACTGATTTTCCTCAAGAGGCTGAGCTATTCTAGATTTCCGTGTCATGTAGGACTACCGGGTACGGAGCAAACCCAAAAGTACAAAGCAACATGACGAATGCAATGTGAGGATTTTTCATGCCCCCATGACTTCAATGTCGTTCATTATGAAGATTCTTGATTCTTAATTCTTAATTCTTAATATTCTCACGAGTTAAAAATCCGACTATACAACAACTCATGCCTCCCAACCCAAAGATCCAGCGCAGGAACAACTTGTCCAGCCTGCTCAACAGGCGTATTCCACTCCCGCGCAATGCGCTTCATCATCGTATCCTGCAACGCCTGACTAGCCAACACATTCTGCGCCTGGTAAGGGCCCATGACACCCGCTCTGACAGCCGCACTAAGCACAGCCTTAGCATGGTTCATAACAAAGACATACGCCGTCTGCTGCAAGTCCAGACCCATAGCCCGACAGACCACACCCCACAGCGGGGCGAAATGGCCCTTAGGGCCGAGGTCCTCGTCCTCCTCGAGACAAGACTTCAAGGCATCGGACAAATCATCAATAGCAGCGACGGCGGCTGCGGTTTCCCCCGAAGCTGGGTTCTCGGGCCCAGCAAAGCTGACTCTAAATGCGCGCTCCCAGACACCGATGAGCGCGCGGCCTTGCGCTATGCTTGCGCGCTGTGCGACGATGCACGGTGTTGATGCGTCCAGGTCGTTGTCTAGTGTGTCGAGGGTTGAGGGGTGTCGATGTCCGGCTAGCACGTAGGGGAGGGATGTGCTTGCGATTGAGGCGATGGAGAGTTTGAGGAAGCGGTGGAAGGAGGTTATTGGAGCTGTGCGGGAAGGTTTGTTGTGTGCTAGGTAGGACTCTAGTCCGCTGGAGTAGGCGAAAGATCCCAGTGGGAGGGCGGAGTCTGAGAGCAGGAGGAGGGCGTGAAGAGAGGTGCGGGTTGAGGTGGTGAGTTTGTTATTATTGGTATTATATTGTTCTAGGAATGGGTTAGCTAGAGGTATGCGACATTGGAGGTATATATTTGCCTACCTTTAACGGCCCATGAGGAGGGTGGGCTGGGGTATTCGGAGGCTGCTAGCTGGGCCCGCGCATCTTGCAGTTGCGACTCAAGGAGCGTGACCTCGGCTTCGAGCTCTTGGGTGTCTTTGGGGATCATAGTTTAGTTATCAAATATGTGGAAGAGGGATAATATATGTAGTTTGTGTAAAATACAGATTTAATATGTGAAAACTAATGTAACATCTGGACCGGAGGATATCGAGGGCGGTCTTATAGAAGAAGCTCGCCGATCGGCAAAAAAAAAGTGGGCGGAGACCGCCGCACAACTCCCGAGTGCTCCCTATCAGCTTGACTGTTTCACATTATTAACTGTTTCTAGACCGGGCATTTATTACTATCTCGCTGATCTTTTTTTTTTACCCTGTTTTCCCCGCGTCATGAACTAAGGTCATCTCCACAACCATGTCAGGCAAGCGTCTGCTCGACGCCATCCAATTCCTCAATGTGTCCAAAACGGTCGCAGCCAAACACCTGGCCATCCGGCAACGCCAGCTAGATGTCTACACGCGCACATCCTCCCTGACCAAGGGCATCAAGGCCCAAACAGAAGGCCTGATTTTGACCGCTCAAGCCGCCGCAGCATTGGCACGCCGATTTGACGAACCCTCGCCACCACCTTCGCCGAGCCCAGCAGACTTCGCCGACAAGTCGACATCGGCCGATAAGCCGCCCGCCAGCACTGCAACGTCGCCACCCCCCGATCTCGCCCGCAAACTGCAACGTCAGGCAGAATCGCAGATCCCGGCGTCGACGGCAACATATAGCGGGGATGAGAAACCGAGCGCTCTGGATGTGAGCAAGCAGCAGGATGTCTTCTATGAGCCATCGCTTCGGTCGGAGCCGGATCTTTCGAGCCTGCCAAGAGTGAAGGTACCCAAGGCCGCGGGCGATGCTCAAGTTGGTAGTGATGGGTTGAATGCGGATGTTTTCCACTCGTCTGTTGAAGCGAGTAAACCTGCCCCGGTCGAGGAGGAGATGTCCGAGGAGATGATCCAAGGTCTTTTCCACAGCCCGAGAGTGTCGCGCATGATCTCCGGACAGCCACCACCAAAAAGGGATTGGAAGCTGGCCGCGAAGCCTAGGCAGTCGGTCCAGGATGCTCCTAAGCCCGTCTCCCCGGTGACTCCAAAATCCGAGGCACAGGAGATGGAGGAGCTTGCGGCCAGCGTCGCCGAAGACGTGGTGCCCAGTGACAAGACCATCAGCGAGGCCAAGGAGCAACAAGTGTACCAAATGCTGGAGTCGCGTGTGCCGTCCTCTCGACTGGGCAGATTGTGGCAGTATGGTGGTCTGGCGACCTCAATGGCATTTGGCGCTGTCGGGGAAGGTTTCCGGCGAGCCACTGGCAGCCAAGACAATGGCTCAGTGCTGGTAACATGGAACGAATGGTGGCCAAGCTGTCAAAAATGCGCGGTGCAGCTCTCAAACTGGGACAGATGCTGAGCATCCAAGGTGCGTTCCATCGTCTAGCTCATGGTAATGCTCATGCTAATTTCTCCAGACTCCAACATGCTCCCCGAACCAATCCAGCAAGTCCTCCAACGCGTGCAAGATCGCGCAGACTACATGCCCGCTTGGCAGCGTGATAAAGTCCTTACCGACAACCTCGGACCCAACTGGCGCGACCTCTACACCTCTTTCAACGAGATCCCTATGGCAGCAGCCTCAATCGGCCAAGTGCACGCAGCCGTCCTAAAAAGCACCGGCCAACCTGTCGCCGTAAAAATCCAATACCCAGGCGTCGCCGACTCAATCGACAGCGACCTAAACAACCTCTCCATTCTTCTAACAGCCTCCCGCCTCCTCCCAAAGGGTCTGTACCTTGACAAAACAATCGCGAACGCGCGTACCGAACTAGCCTGGGAATGCGACTACATCCGCGAAGCCGAAGGTGCCAACCGCTTCCGTGAGCTCCTAGCCGACGACCCAGTCTTCATCGTCCCGGAGATAATCGCCCACGCCTCAGGCAAACAAGTCCTTACAATGGAAATGCTCGACGGCGTAGCCGTAACCAAAGTAACCGACTTCACCCAAACCCAGCGCGACTGGATCGGCACACAAATAATGCGCCTCTGCCTCCGCGAGATCGCCGAATTCCACTACATGCAAACGGACCCGAACTGGACAAACTTCCTGTACAACGCGTCAACGAACAAACTCGAACTCCTGGACTTCGGCGCCTCCCGCGCCTACCCAGAAGAATTCATCACAACCTACGTGCGCACACTAATCGCCGCCTCCCGCAACGACCGCCAAACCTGCCACGACCTCTCCATCGAGCTGGGATACCTGACAGGAATGGAATCGCAGGCGATGGTCGACGCACACGTGAGCTCGATCACGACAATCGCGGAGCCGTTCATGCTTTCCTCGCCTGATCTGTATGACTTCAGTAACCAGACGATCACGGACCGCGTGCGCGCGCTGATTCCGGTTATGATTCGGGAACGGCTGGCGCCGCCGCCTGAGGAGACGTACTCGTTGCATCGCAAGTTGAGTGGGGCTTTCTTGCTTTGTGCTAGACTTGGTAGCTCGGTGCCTTGTAAGGCTTTGTTTATTGAGGCTGTTGAGGCGGCGCGGAAGAAGGGGTTGAAGGTCGAGTAGAAGACTTGTGGATGTGGCTATGTACTATTATAGACTATGTAGACTATGTATACTGTATATTATATATTGAGGACACGATGTTTGGATTCTCTTTTATGTATCTGGATGGTTATGCACCGGGGTTCTCAGTTGGCCGCATTGTAAAATTAAGCTCGCCCTAAGGTGCGCCAAGAGCGCCTCCCGGGGATTCCCGGATTGCCGGGACTGACCTCGGGGGCATGGATCCACACGGCCTAACCAACACAAGGTGGGTTTTGTCTCTCTATGATCTCTGATGCATTTAGTCTACCTCCGTAGCTTCTAAGTATTTGATCATATACAAATGAAACCATTAGTCCAAAATCTAGAAGGCTAGGCTTTACCAATTGTTTAATAATATATATATATTGCTGAACTGGGCTGAACGTGTTGAGATGGGTACATAGTTGGTGATTAGGAAGCGTAAGCTCTTATTCAATGTGGACTTGGAGTTTTGAGTTCCGGCAGCAGGTCGCTAGTAAAATCTTCTCCAGACAAGTCAGTGGAACTTCCCCTTGGGACAAGAAATCTGAATTAACGCCCTTGTTGAAGCTTGGTTTACTCCTTATGAAAATGCAATGAAACACTTTAATACCATAAACCAACGATAAGGTCACATGTAATCCATTTGTAGCTCGAATTATTATCAGGATAGCAAGGGAGAGAGAGACAGAAGACAGAGTGCATTCAACTTTTTGCTCCTGGGATGGAAGCAGCACCATCGGCCCTCACTGGTGTATTGAGATTCCCCGACGCTCCATGTGCTTCTGAGGGGACAAGAACCATGTAGTGTCGCTCAGAACACATTCCCGCTGCATTAGAGTTCTGTATTGGCGATTTCGTAGAAACGAAAGATTGTAAGAACAAAGGGCTTGAACCGACCAGTCTTTTGCGACAGCAGCTTCGAAAACGGACCCAGGACTTTTAGATGGGTTTCTTGTATCCATCAACAATGAGCACCGAATTAGCGACTCATAATTGGTGGTCTTGCCATTGGGGATTATCCGGGCTTAGACCTGGGCCTAAGTTCATCCACCTCGTGATGACTAGAGCTAGATCGTATTCATTGCACTCAATAAGTTGAAGCTCGTAATCTGTGTTGCATATGTCCCAAGTCGCATAATCTATTGGTCTATCCCCGGCAGTATAGGATAGGACCATCTGCCTAATCAAGCTGAACACTCCCGGCGACAAGTGTGCGCAAATGCAAGAGAGTCGACGGGGGACAATCGACGTGCCACCAGAGGAAAGTATATACGGCTGGTTGCGAGCAAGTAGCATGATATCCTGAATTCGTAGGCATAGGTTAGGAAGCTCGGACTGAGTATATCGTCCTAGATATTCTCCTGAATATTGCGTTTCCTCCGAGGATATCGGTGAGTTCAGGGTTTCCGGTGACCCTTGGCATGTAAACAAGCCCGATTGTGTGGGCGAGCACGAAAGCCTTTCTCTACCAGGACATATCTGTGCTTCAAGTGAGAATAATGTAACCGAGTCATCGCATTCTTGCACCTCGGTATATGATAGCGACCTCGGTAGAAATACCAAAATGTGGACTGTAGTAGAACCGTCTCATGGCGAGTTGAATGTAGAAGAAGTAGAAAATGTAGTTAGTACGAGAAAACCCATGTATTATTATACATGTTTAAGCTTATCCGCACAACGAATGGCGTTAGCCCATCCATACAGTGAATTCAATACCGTAGAGCATTGTGACCCGTCAAATTTGTGCAGAACAAAACAACAGTGGCACACGAAGTAGTCGGGTAAATCATGCTCAAGTCTGCGAAGGATTGGTACTTTATCGGTTCCGATAGGCAATCGGAGCTTCTTCCTTTGACGTTCGAGGACCGTGAAAAGCCGGGAATTGGACACTGAAAGACAGTTGACGTCTTCGTAGGATAGTAGGTCTGATATTAATACCAAAATCTCCATGGGGAGACCATCCAATGAGTGTTTTTGTTCTTTGTCGATGCAGTAGTAGAAGGTAGCTTCGCGAATAGGCTGGACGACTTGCATGGTGGCAAGCGGAAGTATTTGATCGAGTAAAACTCCACCGTAGAACTGCAATATGAGGAATGTTGACTGAGATGCGCAGACTTGGATATTGGTTATAGAGAAATAGGTCAAGATTACGGAGTGGAAGTATGTGACTGAAAATAAGGTAGTTTCTATTTCCTATTTAGGCATAGTAGACTCCTCCCGTCGCCGTACCCATGGATAAATAGGTGTGGGGACATCTATGAAATTCGCTATGATGACCACCTGTGCAGTGCCACCATCTACACTTTCGAGAAAATGCATGTCGAAACTTACTAGTCTATATTAGGAATAGACCCGGAATGAATGTCTTAACTACAGTAATGCAAACAATGCAAATACCAGAGCTTCAAGAGGGCAGAATCTCACTCAAAATCTCACTCTTCTCTGCCACTTCCCATGTTCAAGTGAAAGTCATCCAGAGACCAAATCAGTATATACCATTCCATCCATTCAAGCCTATAATTCCGTTTCCTTTCTCTACCATCAGCTTAGAATCAACTACCACCATTCCTACAATGCCCGTTACAGTCGCGCAAATTGTCGCACCTTACGAGTACAAACCGGAGCAAGTAGAAAGGGTAGCCCAACGAACGGTACAACCCCCCATTACCATAGTTGAGCCGAACCCCGAATGGCCGCAACGGTTCGAAGAAGTCAAAGCGCGGATCCAAAAAGCCATCGGGCCCTTGGTCCTGGAAGTCACTCATTCCGGCTCTACCGGTGTCCCTGGCCTACCAGCCAAGGACGTTATCGATGTTGATCTGACAATAAAAGACGCCACAGATGAAGCTTCCTACGTGAAGCCTCTGGAAGAGGCAGGGTTTCGGTTCCTTTTGCGCGAGCCGCTGTGGCACCAGCACCGGTTCTTTGTGGAGGATTGGCCTGGAGCCTACCATGTCAATCTTCACGTGTGGGGTCCCGACTCGCCTGAAGCTACCCGTCATCGTATCTTCCGTGATTGGTTACTCAAAACACCGTCGGATCTGGAACTATATGCCAAAGTGAAGCGTGAAGCGGCGGAACAAGCCGCTATAGCTGGGGATTCGATGATGGATTATACCCTACGGAAAGATGAAACGATTCATGAGATCCTAGCACGGGCGTTCCGTGATTTAGGTTATATTGAATGAGACATTAAGAGGTGGTTTAATTGGTGCTATCGGAATCGAATATGGGGTTTGGAAGTGCTGATTACCACATGTGATGTCGACTCATATCTTTTTCGAAAGTGGAAAGTGGAAAGGGCTTTAACTAGATACATGAAATGCATATAGAAGGGAGTAGAAGTCAGTGGGTGAGCACTGTCTTCGAACCCTTTTTAGAAGACCACTATCCCCTTGCTGTATAGTATTGCTACTCTGTCATGGGAAAGAATGACTTTCCCTCTGCCAGGGGTTATTGCTGACCGTGGCTCTGGCGATGGGATATGCGAGCCGGAATGCAAGATGTGAATGCATTAGTTCATGGCTGTCCCGCCATTGCCTTGCACGAGGCAGCAAGGGGAAACAAATCCAGCAACCGGAAGATAGGGGGTTTGGGATCCGGCGAAGATGGATATAAAGATCAAGAATAGCAGTATAGCAGGGTATACTTTAATTCGTCATGACATATGCCGGACCGGCAGCTCCGACGTACAATTAATCCGCCCCAAAGACAGCACTCCAGTACTCCTTGGCTGCGTCACAAATTCCCTCATACTCAACCCAACCTTGAAACTTATCCTCAAGCTCACAAGCCGTCCAACGAATTTCCTCCCAAAATCCCTTCTCAACATCAACCCTACTATTGAACCCGCGCACAACATCCACCGGCAATGTCCAGGCCCGCGTATAATCACCCTCATCTGTAAACGCAGGATTTACCTCATGGAGGTCAAAGATCGTAGCGGGGTTGAATTTGGGGAAGTTGGCGTGGATGAAGAAAACTCCTGGCGCGGGTGCATGATCTCCTCTAACACGCCATACTCCGCGGCTAGTCAGTTCGAAGTCCTGCACTGGATCGAACTGCGCCATTGCGGAGCCGGCTATGCCGCCGCGCGTTTCGTGGCCGAGGGCGCAGATTGACTCGCTGACTTGGTAGAAGGATTCATTCATGGCTGTTGCAGCTGTGATGAAAGTCTCCTTGTCGCCTTCGCCGGCGGCGCCTTGCGACAGAAGAGGGTAGTAGTGCGAGGCGCCGTGGTGGTTGTAGTAAGTTGCTAGGAGGAGGGAGCGGAGATGTGACTTTTTGGAGAGGAGGACTTCGCCTGATTCTGTTGATTGGCGCAGGTCCATTGGCGGGGGTGGGTAGTTCGCGATTTCGTAGAAGAGTGGGGAGACAGAGGAGGCCCAGAAGTCGGGCCAGGTGACCATTCCCTTTGAGAGGAAGGGCTCGGTCGTGAAGAGATGTTCTGGTTTCTCGAGGGGGAAGGCGTCTGCGTCTAGGAAGAGGATTTCCTCAAAAGACGAGAAGAGCATTGCGAAGGGCTTGAATTGGTATTTCTGGATTCGGACCGGAGCGGCGATGAGAATGCGGGATAGAACTACGCATCGTGCGTTTAGGGAGGGTAGGACTACATCGCATATGTATCCTTCGTACTCTTCTTCGTCGGAGAGGAAGACTTCCACCGGGAGTGTGGAGCCGGTTCGGCGGAGCATGCGGAGGGATATCACTAGCACTGGGAGGTAGGTCCCCCCTGCTGTTGAGACTATGCCTTTTGTGCCGGGGAGGTAGGGGAGCTTGGGTGGGGAGTCGGCGATTGTATTGACGAACCCAGCATGAGCTTCCTTTATGGTGATAACGTCTTCCTCCGGAACGTCGAGTACATCTGGGCGCGGCGGTGGGCTGTGGGCATTGAAGCCCTCTGTGGACGCCTTCTCATATTCGACGATAGGATCTGTGTCTGGCGCATATTTCTCCAACAGGGCGTGGAATTCCCGCCAGAATTTCCGATGTGAGGGCGTCAAGTCTGAAGTGGTGGCCTGAGACGAGATATTGGGGATGTAGACTTTGAACTGGGCCAATATTGCCCAGAGTAGAAAGGCAGCGAGTATCAAGGCTGCCAACAGCGTTCGGACGCGCAGAAAGGATCGCGGGATCATCGTGGAATGTCTCGGAGGTTACTGTTTACCCCACAGAAGCTGATCGGATAAGATCGACGATCGTATCAATGACGTCGATGGCCAGGTACCCGGGGACCCGTACGCTGAACGATTGAGCTATTGCAAGTCATATATAAAGAAAGGCAAGGTCAATAAAGGCCTGGAAGTTTTAGAATGTAAGCTGGGAAGGTTATCCCTTGGTTGCACAGACCCCTTTGGGGTAGATCGAGGCTGTTCACATAAACAGTATATAACTCGCAGGAATCATGGTTAGTTGTCAACTGCTTATTGAGGTATGTGTGAGACTTATGGAGATGTTGTTTAAAACCAGGCATCTGAGAGAAAAAATAACAACTCATTCAATAGTTCATCGAACAGCGGCTGTGTACTATATTGCCCGGCATATCAACTTCAAATCTGATACGTGAAAGCCGGGAATCCCTGTGCTGGCACATGTCTAACCTCCTCCCTCAAAGTCTTCAGCTCCTTATCCTTCTCCGCACTTTCTGCCTTCAGCTCCTCATTCTTCTGAGTAAGATACTCAACCCTCTTCAATGCCACTGTAATGGTGGACAGCTTCCTCGCAAGCTTATGCGACAAATCGACCACAAACTCTCCTCCCTCTGTAATAAGTTCGTCCAGATCCTCGCCAACCAACGTGGTGTACCGCAGTGCCACGAACTGAGATAACAAGTTCCTTGCATCGTCAACCGCACTCGTCGTCTTATAGATGAGTCTGATTGCATCCACCAAGTAAGGGAACAGGACCTTGTCTGTCTGCTCCAGGGCGACAAGGACCTGGGCCAGACGGTTTAGAGCGAACTGCTCCAATTTGTCAAATTCGAGTTGACGTGCGAAGGAATAGACTTTGGCGTGGAGATAAATCTCGGCGGCGTTATTTCCTTCGGTTTCTTGTTCTGGCTCTTCTTGGTCTTGGTCTTGCTTTTCGTTGCCGGTGACCTTTTGCGTCGAGGCCTGCTGCGTGGCTAAAGTGACCCCATCGCAATATTCCAGCGGAGTGAGGGGTCGGTCATTTAGATCAAGCTCTGATAGGGCCTCGGATGGTGGCGAGTCTGGGGCTATGGAGGACTCTGCAACTGGTGACAGTGACCTTGCACGGGCAGGAAACATTGGAGATGGTGAGTGTGGCCATGAAGGTTCTGACCGTGGGCTGTCAGGTGGTGACGTTGGTTCTGCATTGGTTGATTTTGTATTAGCTTCCCATTTATTTTTGATAATGAGATCTAAGATGGGAGTTTATTACCGTTTTCCTCATCCGCCTCTTCCGCCTCATCTGCTACTGCCTCTTGTTCTTGTTCTTCTTCTTCCTCTTCTCCATCTTGCGCTGGGGCCTCTTCCCCCGCATCTGCCTCATCTTCTTCAACTGCCACAGATGTCGCTTGAGGTGCCTGATAGCCTGCAGTATAAAGGAAGCTCAATACGCAATCAATTGTCTGCTCGTCAAAACCGCTCCAATCAATTGCCTCCTCATATTCATCAGTTGACGCCTTCAGTCCGGCGTCGAATGCGGGGTGGACCTCGAGAGTTCCACGGTGGACATAGTAAACGCTTTCGTCACTGCCCACAATTATCTTGACTGGTGGCTTTGCGAATATCGACCTGCTGGAGGGTTAGCAAGAGTCAGTGAGGTGATGAATACACCGTGATCCTATGGGCATATACTTAGAAAGTGTCTTCGAGTCGGATGACATGGCCAAGAATAACGAACCGGTAAACGAGAAGTATAGATAGATTAGAGACGATCCTAGAGAAAGTTAAAAGATCAGGATGCAATGTTATGATGTTTAAGTATGGACTGCCAGAGAACACCCCTCATGATCAAACAAGCCAAGTACTTGGCGAGGAGGTGCTTTTGTTAATGCAGTGAGACCCAATCTATTTTAAAAGTAGGGCGACCTCTAGCAGACGTATACGTGGGCTGACTAGGCTGTTGCATTTCTCTACATATGTACACAGTAAACCGGCATATATACCTCACATCTATACTTATGTGGCCAAGGCTATACTCTGATTGCAAAACATCCAATTACCTACAAATAATGCTTACCTCCAGCTGTCGGCCAGCTCAACATAATATTGGGGACTAGGGAATATCTTTGTCGTGATATAGGAAGGACAAGAAAAGAAATTAATTTGCACTTACCTTGGTATTCATCCGGTCTGGCCTAACAATTGCACAAGATCCTGCCCATAGCATTTTATGATAGAGAAATACATATATGTCCAAGAGCCGGCTGGTGACACCTATACTTAAAAAGCTCTATCACTCATGCACAAATATTGCGCGATCCCCCATTCTAGCTCTGGCTCCCGTTTTTTTAGAGGTAAAAAAAAAGGAGAGGAGGATTCCCAGCGAGACATGACCCAGATGACCATCCGCCCACGAACTTTGGTTCCAAGGGGAATCGAACCCAGGCCTGTGGCTCGTTAAGATGACGACCTTGCAAGTTTGACATTGCTCTTAACTACTACACTACCCGGGTTATTGCCTGCCAAAACCTTAACTTTATATAAATCCCCCATCCACCTAAATCAGCAGGTTTCCTGAACATCAGTTGGTAGACTGGTAAATAGCTTTAAAAGTTCTTTATATTTAAATTCATTTCCTTATTTGCTTTTTTAAAG